>WNWK01021520.1:0-33971 GCA_009830355.1 Cherax destructor
TATATATATATATATATATATATATATATATATATCTGGTTCTACTATCCGCGGTTTCGGGTATTCACGGTAGGTTTTAGGAATTTATCCCCACGGAAGTGAGGGGACTTCTGTACTTCTATCTCCTTTCCTTACAGGATGCGAGAAGTTCATGGGATGGGATAGAATATACCGTGTGCGAGGGATAGTAGGGTCGACTGCAGTCACAGTCTAGGATACAAGTTAAACAAACCATAGTACGGGGGCTTTTGAACCCACAGCAAGTCACTCACCATGGGTTCAAATCCCTCGTACAGTGGTTTCCTTCTAATCATTTTATTACGAATTCTTAAGTAATGTTACAAGTTTATGATAAACTAGCCATAACGTAACTAAAATTGAAATTGACCTGCTGGTCAATTCTGTGACATGGAGACTTCGTAGATGGATTGATTTCCCAAATAAAATATTCTTTCAATAAAAACCTGTGTATAAATAACTGGAATGATTGAGGCTTTCAACCCTCCGCAACGATATAAAGTATAGATAAGTAACTCTTCCTTAACATCTGTATACGCGCTGTACGCAAACCGATGCTCCATGGCAACAGGAAACTACGCTGATAACAGCTAACATAAACATTTTAAGTAAAAGGACTCAAGCGCAACTAATGTGATATTTTATGGCAACGTTTCGCTCTCTAGGAGACCGAAAAGTTGCCACAATAAAATATAGCATTAGTTGTACTTTTATTTTTACGTAACGTATTGGCGTAACGTCAACATTATTACAACTTGAGCATCAACTTACCTTAGTGATGCTGGCATCTCTCCCTCGACGATCTGTGAAGCTTCACCTACCTGTAATGTAAACACTACGTATTAATACACAGCTCCCAGGTCCATGTATACCTGGTGCAAGTATACCAGGTCCATGTATTCCAGGTCCATGTATTCCAGGTCCATATATTCCAGGTCCATGTACACAAGGTCCATGTATTCCAGGTCCATATATTCCAGGTCCATGTACACAAGGTCCATGTATACCTGGTCTATGAATACCAGGTCCATGTATACCAGGTCCATGTTTACCATTCAGCCTACATCTTCAGGAAGTATCTCAGTTATACCTCCTCACACACACGCTATACCTCCTCACACACACGCCATACCTCCTCACACACACGCCATGCCTCCTCACACACACGCCATGCCTCCTCACACACACGCCATGCCTCCTCACACACACGCCATGCCTCCTCACACACACGCCATGCCTCCTCCCCACACGACATGCCTCCTCACACACACGACATGCCTCCTCCCCACACGCCATGCCTCCTCACACACACGCCATGCCTCCTCACACACACGCCATGCCTCCTCACACACGCCATGCCTCCTCCACACACGCCATGCCTCCTCACACACGCCATGCCTCCTCACACACACGCCATGCCTCCTCACACACACGCCATACCCCTCACACACACGCCATACCTCCTCACACACACGCCATACCTCCTCACACACACGCCATACCTCCTCACACACACGCCATACCTCCTCACACACACGCCATACCTCCTCACACACACGCCATACCTCCTCACACACACGCCATACCTCCTCACACACACGCCATACCTCCTCACACACGCCATACCTCCTCACACACACGCCATACCTCCTCACACACACGCCATACCTCCTCACACACACGCCATACCTCCTCACACACACGCCATACCTCCTCACACACACGCCATGCCTCCTCACACACACGCCATGCCTCCTCACACACACGCCATGCCTCCTCACACACACGCCATGCCTCCTCACACACACGCCATGCCTCCTCACACACACGCCATCCTCCTCACACACACGCCATGCCTCCTCACACACACGCCATGCCTCCTCACACACACGCCATGCCTCCTCACACACGCCATGCCTCCTCACACACACGCCATGCCTCCTCACACACACGCCATGCCTCCTCACACACGCCATGCCTCCTCACACACACGCCATGCCTCCTCACACACACGCCATGCCTCCTCACACACGCCATCCTCCTCACACACACCTCCTCCTCACACACGCCATCCTCCTCACACACACGCCATACCTCCTCACACACACGCCATACCTCCTCACACACACGCCATACCTCCTCACACACACGCCATACCTCCTCACACACAGCCATACCTCCTCACACACACGCCATACCTCCTCACACACACGCCATACCTCCTCACACCAGCCATACCTCCTCACACACGCCATACCTCCTACACACACGCCATACCCCTCCACACACGCCATACCTCCTCACACACACGCCATACCTCCTCACACACACGCCATACCTCCTCACACACACGCCATACCTCTCACACACGCCATACCTCCACACACACGCCATACCTCCTCACACACACGCCATACCTCCTCACACACCATCTTCACAACACGCTACCTCCTCCACACACGCCATACCTCCTACACACACGATCATCCTTCACACACACGCCATACCTCCTACACACACGCCATACCTCCTCCACGCCATACCTCCTCACACACGCCATACCTCCTCACACACACGCCATACCTCCCACACCGCCATTACCTCCTCACACACACGCCATACCTCCTCCACACACGCCATACCTCCTCACACACCCAACCTCCTCCACACACGCCATACTCCTCACACACACGCCATACCTCCTCACACACACGTATACCTCCTCACACACGCCATACCTCCTACACACACGCCATACCTCCTCACACACAGCCATACCTCCTCACACACACGCATACCTCCTCACACACACGCATACCTCCTCACACACACGCATACCTCCTCACACACACGATATCCTCCCAAACACGTATTCCTCACACAGTATACCTCCTCAAAACACACGATATACCTCCTCACACACAGATATCCTCCTCACCACACGTATACCTCCTACACACCCACACACACATATACACTTCCAAAAAACACGCACTCCACACACACGATACATAAAACAAACACGGTAATACACACTTAAACCTCCGACACAGTATACCTCCCGCAACGTCAACACTGAATCACACATAAACAGAAAGCGGACTAAGACACACAACAACAGAAGGTAAGAACGAGTCATGGTGGGTGATGTGCAATGGACTGCGAAGGCTTCCACAGCCCATAAAGAGATAGTGATAGTCTCAGAGGTCCCGTTCGCGACGATGTGAAGATAATGAGGAGAATTATCAGATGAGGATCAGGCAGACTACATAATGACTGGACAGGCGGACCGGGAACTGGCTCTGGTCCACAAATGGACGTCAAGATCGGGGATAGGCAAAGAAGACCGCAGGTATAGCCTAGGTGGCCAAAGACTGCAAACCTCACTCAGGAAAAAGCTGGAGTGAGTGATATACTCAGCACGTCTCCAGCACACATCAACCAGATAACTGCTGCAGCATATGAGGCGTCGGAAACCTGAATTGCGTCCGATCCAGGAAGGATCGTTAAGACTCTGTACACCGTGTACGTCGGCCCATACTGGGATACACCATTTGGAACCCACCCCACGTCCAAATTGGAAAGATGAAGAAGGGGAATGCAAAGAAGACCGCAGAGTATAGGCTAGGTGGCCAAAGACTGCAAACCTCACTCAAGGAGAAAAGCTTGGGGTGAGTATAATACCAAACACGTCTCCGAAAGCACACATCAACCAGATAACTGCTGCAGCATATGGCGTCTGGCAAACCTGAGAATTGCGTTCCGATACCTCAGTAAGGAATCGTTCAAGACTCTGTACACCGTGTACGTCAGGCCCATACTGGAGTATACAGCACCATTTGGGAACCCACACCTGGTCAAGCACGTCACGAAATTAGAGAAAGTGCAAAAGGGAATGTCCTACAAAGAAATGTTAAGGGAAATCGGCCTGATGACACTGGATGACAGTAGGGTTAGGGCACACGTGATATCGACATACAAAATACTGCGAGGAATAGATATGGTGGACAGAGACAGGATGTTCCAGAGATGGTACACAGAAACAAGGGGTCACAATTTGAAGTTAAAGAGTCAGATGAGTCAAAGGGATGTTAGGAAGTATTTCTTGTCAGAGTTGTCAGGAAGTGGAATAGTCTTGCAAGAGTAGGGGAGGCAGGAACCATATATAGTTTTAAGACGAGGTATGATAAATCTCATTTAGCAGGGAGAGGACCTAGTAGCGATCAGTGAAGAGGCGGGGCCAGGAGCTATGTCTCAACCTTTGCAACAACAAATAGGTGAGTGCACACACAGTTATTATTAGGGGTCCTCGAATGTGATTGACTCAGTGAACATACCTACAAGAGTGTAACAGCCTTCTAGAGTGTGAATAATGTGATAAGATCAAGAATTTTACAATTTAAATTTGAATGTCGGTGATTTTACTGGAAGCTGTGTGAGGGTAGCAATCAGCTGGTCAGTGCCGGCGACAGTGTTGACACAAATAATCAAAACAATCATATTTAATGGGTCAAGGTGACCTTAAATAAAAATAAATGCAAATACCTGGTCGGTTATAGCAGCAGTGTAGTGATAAAGTCATAAACGAGTGATAAAGTAAATAATGAAAGAAAGAAAAAATTGCTCAAACCCAGCAGTTGGTGTTGTGACTACAGTTAATATCATCAAATTTGTTATGACCCTAATACTAAAGAAAAAAGAGTGAATACCATGTTATTTTATGCATGATAAAATCTACGGAGGGAGTTACAAACTGAAGTTCATAGAAGACACCACCAGGAGCCTCCATTGCTGTGCAGACGACGTCACTTGCCTATGTGTGGGAACAATTTTGGTTGGTGTCTAAAGCCTCAGTGTCTCGCCCTGCTGGTTGTATGCTATACCATCACTCTTTCCCTAACTTTTAGTGCCAGGAGATAGATAGGGGTAACGCTAACAATATTTAGTAAGTGTTCTAAAAATCTTCAGAAGAGTTGTGTAGCCTAGCGACCCCTCCATCATTTTTTCTAAAAGAACGACAAGCTAGTTTACGTGCACGCACACACTAATACACGTGTACACCAGTAAGTATTATAATAGTAAATATTAGTATATATTAATAAGGAATAGAGAGAAATATTTCTATAATCTCCAAAAGGAGTACCGTAGACTAGCGTGATAAAGTGACCCCTCCCTTTTTTCTAAAAGAATAACAAGCTAGTAAACGTGCACACACACATACACACGTATACACCAGTATTATAGTATTAAATATTATAATATACTAATATGGAATAGGGTGTGAAATATTTCTATAATCTTCAAAAGAGTAGCGTGGTACAGTGGGTTAAAGTGACTCCTCCCTTTTTTTCAGACTGAGACATGTGCGTGCACGCCCTAACAAGATGAAAAAAATGGGTTCTCAAAAGGGAGGACGAAAAGGCAAGGGAACTGAGGATTGTTGGTCTGAAAATGAAGAATGGGTAGAACAGCTCAATAACAAAATGGATCAAGAATGGGAAAAAAAAGTTTAAATGAGCTTTACAATAATATGTTAGAAATGATATCTGCAGAGAGAAAGAAGTGGGAATCGTGAGCTGTAGTAACTGAGGCAAAGATACAAGGACTGGAGGAAGAAATGGATGTGCTGAAGCAGGATATAAAAATGAGGTCCGAAAGGAGCAAGGTGACTGAAATGGGAACATCAGTAGGTAGCAAGGGGACTGAAGAAGGGGATGGAGCTAAGAAGTCTTTAGAAGAAGTACTATCTGGCCATCAATGTCCAGGAGATAAGGGAAACAACAAAGGAGATGCTTAAATCAGATCCAGAGATATTGAGATAAAAGAAATGGGAAGAAGAGAGGGAGAGGTCAAAAATTATTCATGGGCTTCAGGAGGCAGAAGGGAAGACCTATGATGAAAGAAAGCATTGGGAGGAAACAGAGATTAAGAGCATCATTGCAATAACAGGAGAGAAGGACATATCTCGGGTAGAAAATTTTCACAGACTTGCGGGGTATTCAAGGGAAAAAAATCGACCAATCAAATTGACATTCAAGACGGAAGTGGTACGGAACAGGATACTACAGCAGAAGCCACTGTTAAAATACTCTCAGGAATATCAACAAGTGAACCTCAATCGAAACAGAACGCGAAAAGAAAGGGAGCAACTGAAAGTGAGAGCAAGACGAAACCAGTTAAAGGAAAGAGACACAGGACAGGCAATGACAGATAGGAAAGTTCAGCCTCTGGAGGAACATCAAACACAAATGCTTATAGAAACCATTCAACCCCTGTCACCACATATCAACCAAACACAATAACCACAAACAAACCACACATCATAGCCCACAGCCCCCTAAGCACTAATTTCACAATCACAGCAGCCTTCCATAATATTCTGCCCTGCCTCCCACCCTCTCAGCCTGCACCTTCCTCTTCCAGCTCCCAAAATACAGTAATGTAAAGAAAGCTAAAGATAAGATACACCAATGCAGATGGAATAACAAATAAGAGTGAAGAGTGGCAAGAACGAATCATTGATGCATCCCCTGACATCATAGCACTAACATAGACAAAACTTACAAGGATGATAACAGATGCAATCTTTCCACTTGGATACCAGATTCTGAGGAAAGACAGAAAGAACAGAGGAGGGGGAGGAGTAGGACTGATCATCAAAAACCAATGGAGTTTTTAGAAAATGGGAGGAATGGACAGAAGGGAAACAGAAGACTTCATTGTTGGACCACTTCAGACTGGGGGTCCAAAGGTGATGATAGCAGTGATGTCTAACCCTTTACTGAACAGCAGGAGGACAAGACAAGAGTATGATATGCACAATAGGGCAATGGTGGATACACTAGCTGAAGTGGCCAGGAGGGCTCATATGGGTAGGACAAAATTACTCATAATGGGGGATTACAATCATAGAGAGATTGATTGGAAAAACCTAGAGCCACATGGGGGACAGGAAACATGGAGGGCTAAGATGTTGGAGACTGTATTGGAGAACTTCATGCACCAACATGTTAGGGATGCAACCAGAGACAGAGAGGAGAGGATGTTGCAGCAAGGCTGGATCTCATATTCACCTTGAATAGTTCAGACACTTGGCACTAGTGATCATGATGTCCTGAGTTTTGAATACCTTGTAGAGTTACAAATGGAGAATGCAGCAGCGCGAGAACAACAAGAGAAGCCAAACTTCAAAAGAGGGGACTACATAGGAATGAGAAGTTTCCTGCATGATATGCAGTGGGAAAGAGAACTAGAAGGGAAGACAGTAAATGAAATAATGGATCTAGTGACCACTAAGTGCAGGGAGGCAGAGGAGAAGTTCATAGCAAAGGGTAACAGAAAAAATGGTAAGACCAGAGTGAGCCCATGGTTTAATTGGAGGTGTAAAGAGGCCAATGCCAAGTGTGCTAGAGCATAGAAAATGTATAGAAGGCAAAATCGATTGATTAATTCATGTTAAGCGCTAAACCCATGTGGGTCATTCAGCGCAAGACGTGGTGGAGGCTCGATCCTCCGTCTGCTGAGCGCCAGACAGACTCGCTTCCTATTTGTACTCAAGAAAACAAGGAGTTGAGCAGAAGAACCAGAAACTAATATGCTGGGATAAGGAGAGAGGCCCAGAGGCAATACGACAACGACATAGCATCAAAATCCAAATCTGAACCAAAGTTGTTATACAGTCTCATTAGGAGAAAAAAAAACAGTCAAGGACCAGGTAATCAGGCTGAGGAAAGAAGGAGGGAAGCTCACAAAGAGTGACCAGGAAATGTGTGATGAACTAAACACAAGATTTAGAGAAGTATTTACAAATAGAGACAGGAATGCTTCCAGCAAACCGTGGAGGTAGGGTGCACCAGCAGGTGCTGAACACAATACACAACCAAAATAGAGATGAAGAAACTGCTACGTGAACTACATACCTCAAAGGCGGTGGGCCCAGAAAACATATATCCTTGGATACTGAGAGAGGGAGCAGAGGAACTGTGTGCCGCTAGCAGCAATCTTCAGTAAATCTATCGAAACCGGACAATTGCCCGAGGCGTGGGAGACAGCAAATGTAGTTCCAATATTTAAGAAAGGAGACAGACAGGCAGCTTTAAACTACAGACTGGTGTCACTGACTTGTATAGTAAGCAAATTCGTGGAAAAGATCATCAGGAGAAGTGTGGTGGAACACATTGAAAAGATTGGACTCATACATGACAATCAGCACGGCTTCAGAGATGGGAAATCCTGTGTCACAAATCTACTTGAGTCCTACGATAAGGTAACAGAAGTAAGACAGGAGAGGGAGGGATGCGTAGATTGCATCTTTTTGGACTCTAAAGAAGGTTTTTGACACAGTACCACACAAGAGACTTTGGAAAAACTTAGAGGAGCAGGCAGGAATAATAAGGAAAGTACTGCAATGGATCAGGGAATAAAGGACAGGAAGGAAACAACGAGTGTTGGCACGTGATGAAGTATCAGAGTGGGCGCATATGTCGAGTGGGGTTCCACAAGGGTCAGTCCTAGGTCCAGTGATGTTTCTTATGTAAGTGAATGACATGATGGCAGGAATAGATTCAGATGTGTCACTGTTCGCTGATGATGTGAAACTGATGAGAAGAATAAAAGCGGACCAGGATCAGTTAAGATTACAAGGGTATCTGGACAGACTAAAAGTCGGGTCCAACAAATGACTCCTGGAGTTTAGCCCCAGAAAATGTAAGGTCATGAAGATTGGGGAAGGACACAGAAGACCGCAGATGGAATACAGGTTATCGAATCAAAAGCTGCAAATGTCACTTATAGAAAAGGATCTTGGGGTAAGCATTATAACGAACTTGTCTCCTGAGGCACACATCAATCAAATAACTGCTGCAGCATATGGGCGCTTGGAAAACCTGAGATTAGCATTGAAAAATAAATACATAAGCAGTATAATGTGATCCTTTATTGACAACGTTTCGCCCACGCAGTAGGCTTTATCGAAACGTTGTCAATAAAGGATCACATTACACTGCTTATGTCTTTATTTTTCCATAGTGTCGGTATTTTATACCATTTATTTCCACTGAGATTAGCATTTAAACTTTTGAGTAAAGAGTCATTCACGACATTGTACATCCTGTATGTCAGGCCTATACTGGAGAATGCAGCACCAGTATGGAACCCTCACCTAGTCAAACAAGTCACGAAATTGGACAAAGTGCAAAAATTTGCAACACGTTTAGTCCCGGAACTGAGAGGTATGTCTTATGAGGAGAGGTTAAGGGAACTCAGCCTGATGACACTAGAAGATAGGAGGGACAGGGAGGACACGACAACAACGTATAAAATACTGAGAGGAATTGACAAGGTGGACAGGGCTCGAATGTTTCAGAGATTTTATACAGGAACAAGGGGCCACAATTGGAAGCTGAAAACCCAGATGTGTCATAGGGATGTTAGGAAGTATTGCTTTAGCCTTAGAGTTGTCAGGAAGTGAAATAATCTGGGGAGTGAAGTAGTGGAAATAAGTTAAATACACACCTGGAGTTTACCTGGAGAGTGTTCCAGGGGTCAATGCCCCTGCGGCCCGGTCTGTGACCAGGCCTCATAGCTTTAAGAAGAGGTATGATAAAGCTCATGGAGCAGGGAGAGAGAGAATTAGTATCGAGCAGTGAAGAGGCGGGATCAGGAGCTATGAATCGACTCCTGCAACAACATATAGGTGAGTACACACACACACACACACACAAACACACACACACACACACACACACCTTGTGTAAGTATCCTCACAATATACGTATCGTAAAATCTTAGACCTTCATTAAAGACGTATGGAAAAAAAAATATTTTTATGATGCAATGGAGGTGAGATTATGTATTGTTGAACTGAAACTGACCTTTCATGACGGAAGATGGTGTCTGGATGACTGTAGCCAGCTGGTGCTGAGGTAGCTAGCTAGCACTGGGGTAGCTAGCTAGCGCTGGGGTAGCTAGCTAGCGCTGGGGTAGTCAGCTGGCGCTGGGGTAGTCAGCTGGCGCTGGGGTAGTCAGCTGGCGCTGGGGTAGTCAGCTGGCGCTGGGGTAGTCAGCTGGCGCTGGGGTAGTCAGCTGGCGCTGGGGTAGCTAGCTAGCGCTGGGGTAGCTAGCTAGCACTTGGGTAGTCAGCTGGCGCTGGGGTAGTCAGCTGGCGCTGGGGTAGTCAGCTAGCGCTGGGGTAGTCAGCTAGTGCTGGGGTAGCTAGCTAGCGCTGGGGTAGCCAGCTAGTGCTGGGGTAGCTAGCTAGCGCTGGGGTAGCTAGCTAGCGCTGGGGTAGCCAGCTAGTGCTGGGGTAGTCAGCTGGCGCTGGGAAAGTCAGCTGGTGCTGGGGTAGCTAGCTAGCGCTGGGGTAGCCAGCTAGAACCAAAGGTAGCCAGCTAATACCGGGGTAGCCAGCTAGTGCCGGGGTAGTCAGCTGGTGCTGGGGTAGCCAGCTGGTGCTGGGGTAGCCAGCTGGTGCTGGGGTAGCCAGCTGTTGCTGGGGTATCCATCTGGTGCTGGGGTAGTCAGCTGTTGCTGGGGTATCCATCTGGTGCTGGGGTAGTCAGCTGGTGATGGGGTAGTCAGCTGGTGCTGGGTTAGCCAGCTAGAGCTGGGGTAGCCAGCTGGTGCTGGGGTAACCAGCTAGTGCTGGGGTAACCAGCTAGTGCTAGTGTAGTCAGCTAGTGCTGGAGTAGCCAGCTAGTACTGGGGTAGCCAGCCAGTGCTGGAGTAGCTAGCTGGTGCTGGGGTAGCCAGCCAGTGCTGGGGTATCCACCTGGTGCTGGAATAGCCAGCCAGTGCTGGGGTATCCAGCTGGTGCTGGAATAGCCAGCTAGTGCTGGGGTAGCCAGCTGGTGCTAAAATAGCCAGCTAGTGCTGGGTTAGCCAGCTGGTGCTGGAATAGCCAGCTAGTGTTGGGGTAGCCAGCTGGTGCTGGAATAGCCAGCTAGTGCTGGGGTTGTCAGCTGGTGCTGGAATAGCCAGCTAGTGCTAGGGTAGCCAGCTAGTGCTGGGGTAGCCAGCTGGTGCTGGAATAGCTAGCTAGTGCTGGGGTAGCCAGCTGGTGCTGGGGTAGCCAGCTGGTGCTGGGGTAGCCAGCTGGTGCTGGGGTAGCCAGCTGGTGCTGGGGTAGCCAGCTAGTGCTGGGGTAGCCAGCTGGTGCTGGAATAGACAGCTAGTGCTGGAGTAGCCAGCTGGTGCTGGGGTAGCCAGCTGGTGCTGGGGTAGTTAGCTGGTGCTGGAGTAGCCAGCTGGTTCTGTTTTCTGAAAACACTCCCGCGATAACACTCCCGCGATAACACTCCCGCGATAACACTCCCGCGATAACACTCCCGCGATAACATTCCCGCGATAACACTCCCGCGATAACACTCCCGCGATAACACTCCCGCGATAACACTCCCGCGATAACACTCCCGCGATAACACTCCCGCGATAACACTCCCGCGATAACACTCCCGCGATAACACTCCCGCGATAACACTCCCGCGATAACACTTATAACAATTCACTTGCTTACTACAATTAGTTATAATCATTACGATATAAGCATCGATAATAATTTCGCAATAAGTACTGATTTTGAGAGCGCTAAATCCTTAGGGATTATTCACTGTCTGAGCATTTATAAACATGTCATATACACTGATATACACCAGTATATACACAGAGATGTGTCTCTGTATATACACTGAGAGGTGTACACTTCTCAGTGTATATATTCTGATACCTAAAATATAAATTAAAGCATATACTATATACACTGAGTTACACAACGTTGTGTGTTCAGACAAACACACTTCTCTGGGTGTATATATGCTGAAGGATATACACACTTCAGTGTATTTTACCTGTAGGCAGGAGAGTGTAGTGACGCGACCGTCCTGTTGTAGCTGGTCCAACCACAGTGAGGGAAAATAAGCTTCGTCAGGCTCAGCTTCGAGGCTTCGAAGCTTTCCATGAACCCTTTGAATGAGTCGTTTCTTCACGGAGATTTTAACCTCTTCATGACCACGGGATTCATATACCGGGAAGTGAATGTTTCTCCGTGTATACACCCATAATTTAATTCCCATTTTATTTCTTAAAGTATTCCTGACTGGTGTTATACAGGTTTGCTAATAGGGTTTGAAGCCTATCGACTACACAAGGGTTGTGGGGTAACCTATCCACCGCCAGACAAGATTTTTTTAATACCCAAAGAATTCAAACAAATTCTTTACATATATACCTTGAGAGATATGCAGCTGTCAGGGTACATACCCGGTAGGTATACAGCCCTGATACCCTCGTGTAATAGATAGACTTTAAACCCCAATAACCAACTAATCAGCTTAATGACCCTCGTGTAGTAGACAGACTTGAAACCCCCCAATAAAAATATTAATAATAATAAATTTTATTTCTACAAGTACAAGCCTAGCTGACATCAGTAACATACTACTATATAGAAAGCCCCTTGTTATGCAGAGCATTTCCCGCAAATTAGGTCAATTTTGTTCCCAGGATGCGACCCACACCAGTCGACTAACACGCAGGTACCCATTTTACTGCTAGGTGAACATGGACAGCAGGTATCTTACGGAAACACGTCCTAATGTTTGCATCCCGTTCCGGGATCGAACCCCAGACCTCAGTGTGTCAGCTGCAGGACAGGAGCATTTTTTTACGATTTGCTTAACGAAGATACGAAGTATCAGTGAACCCCCCCTTCTCTCTCTCTCTCTCTCTCTCTCTCTCTCTCTCTCTCTCTCTCTCTCTCTCTCTCTCTCTCTCTCTCTCTCTCTCTCTCTCCCGACATACAGTATAAGTCGTGTCGAATAGGTAAAACTGGTCAATTAGAAATAACTCATTTAAAGTTTAGTCCTTTCTAAAATGTTCTCTTATACGCTAAGATTTTTTTTCATTTATGTTAATATAAAAATTAATAATTTTGTACGAATAGAACCTTAATAAACTTACCTAACCTTATTATAACAAGCGCAATTTAATTTAGCCTAATCCAACTAAATATATTTTAGATACGTTCACAATAATTAATAATAATCAAACACAATGAAATTATATTTTTTCGTTAGGTTCACAATGTTTTTTTTTTATTAACACATCGGCCGTTTTCCACCAAGGCAGGGTGGCCCGACAAAGAAAAACTTTCATCATCATTCACTCCATCACTGTCTTGCCAGAGGCGTGCTTACACTACAGCTACAAAACTGCAACATTAACACCCCTCCTTCAGAGTGCCGGCACTGTACTTCAAATCTCTAGGAATCAAGTCCGGCCTACCGGTTTCCCTGAAACCCTTTATAAATGTTAACTTGCCTATACTCCAACAGCACGTCAAGTCCTAAAAACCATTTGACTCCATTCGCTCCTATCTAACACGCTCACGCACACTTGCTGGAAGTCCAAGCCCCTCGCACACAAAACCTCCTTTACCCCCTCCCTCCAACCTTTTCTAGGCCGACCCCCACCCCGCCTTCCCTCCACTACAGATTTATACACTCTCGAAGTCATTCTATTTTGCTCCATCCTTTCTATATGCCCAAACCATCTCAACAACCCCTCCTCAGCTCTCTGGATAATAGTTTTGGTAATCCCACACCTCCTCATAATCTCCAAACTACGGATTCTCTGCATTATATTCACACTACACATTGCCCTCAGACATGACATCTCCACTGCCTCCAGCCTTCTCCTTGATACAACATTCACAACCCATGTCTCACACCCATACAAGAGTGTTGGTATAACTATACTCTCATAGATTCCCCTCTTTGCTTTCATGGATAAAGTTCTCTGTCTCCACAAGCTCCTCAGTGCACCACTCACCTTTTTCCCCTCATTAATTCTATGAGTTACCTCATCCTTCATATACCCATCTGCTGATACATCCACTCCCAAATATCTGAACACATTCACCTCCACCATACTCTCTCCCTCCAATCTGATATCCAATCTTCGATTATCTATTTTTTCTTTTATCCTCCTCACCTTACTCTTTCCTATATTCACTTTTAATATCCTTCTTTCACATACCCTACCAAACTCATCCACCAACCTCTGCAACTTCTCTTCAGAATCTCCAAAAAGCACAGTGTCATCAGCAAAGAGCAACTGTGACAACTCCCACTTTGTGTTAGATTCTTTATCTTTTAACCCTACACCTCTTGCCAACACCCGAGCATTCACTTATCTTACAACTCCATCTATAAATATATTAAACAACCATGGTGACATTACACATCCCTGTCTAAGGCCTACTTTTACTGGGAAATAATCTCCCTCTCACCTACATACTCTAACCTGTGCCTTACTATCCTCGTAAAAACTTTTCACCGCTTTCAATAACCTACCTTCTATTTCATACATTTGCAACATCTGCCACATTGCCACTCTATCCACCCTATCATATGCCTTTTCCAAATACATAAATGCCACAAACACCTCTTTACCCTTATCTAAATATTGTTCACCTATATGTTTCACTGCAAACACTTTGTCTACACACCCCCTACCCTTCCTAAAGCCTCCTTGTTCATCCGCTATCCTACTCTCTGCCTTACTCCTAATTCTTTCAATAATAACTCTATCATACACTTTACCAAGTATACTCAACAATGATATTTCCGAAATTATTACATACACAAATTTTAGCTTGTCTTATTAGGCAAAAAAAGTGTGTTGCTAATTAAGCAAAAATCACAAGTGCTGAATAGGTAAAACTTGCGAATTTGTCCTAAATAGCAATGCTATTCTTGCCGAATATGGCAAGCGAAAATATATATATATATATATATATATATATATATATATATATATATATATATATATATATATATATATATATATATATATATATATATATATATATATATATATGAAACCACGAAACAAGTGGTTAAGGATCATTTACCAAATTTTTTTTTTATATTTTATTTAAAAGCAAACATTATACAAAACACACACATCAATATGACACCTTATAACAAGTAAGGTTATCGCAAAATACAAACCAACAACCGTTTGTACAAACAACACATGAATCTCGGCTTCACAAAGCCAAGTAAATAAAGCTTACCATCCAAATACAAAGAAAACACTATTACAATGCAACGTTCTGACGATAAAGCACAAAACAATATTTAACCTATATATCTTTGGCATCATGTACATTACTTACTGTCAATAAGTACAAACAGGGTATTTATTTACATTTTTCAAACGATGGACGTCGGTTACAGGAGGAGAGTGAACACGGTCTGTGTTGACTTGGTCCAGGGTGCCATATATCCGTCTAATGCAGAGGTTCTACTGCCTGCAATAATACGAGACACTTTTGGATTATCGCATGAGGAGATTTATGGCATATCATTAAACGGTGCAAGGAGGATCTTCATCAAATTAGCTTGCACTGCAGCTTATCAACGAGTCGTCGATACATACCAGGAGAAAAAGTTAGTGGTACATCAAGGCCTAGAGGTATGTTTGAAAGATGTTTCTGCCACTTTTAAGTGGATTAAGGTGCATAATGTGCCCTTTGAATCCGGACAACAGGATATTAAAGATGTATTTAAGAGTTATGGCATAATACATGCTGTAAACATTGGACGCTGGGCGCAGGGGCTATATGCTGGCGCTTTAGAGGGAACATACTCCATCAAAATTTCCTTGAGGAAACCTATTCCCTCTTATGTACTTATGGAGAATTTTCGCACACAGGTGTACGTCACATACCCAGGGCAGGTGAGGACATGTCGACTGTGTGGAAAGCCGGGTCACTTGGCTGCTGAGTGTAGCCAAAGGAGAGAGGATTGGCGTCGAGGTGGAGCAGAGCAGCGACAGAGAAACGAAGTAAGGAATGTAACGAAGGATGGAACAGAAGGAGGCATGGAGTGTGCGGCGATGCAGGGAGAAGAGAAGACATCATGGAGCGTGGAGGTGGACAGAGCGGAGATGGAGGAACAAAGGATGAGTGGGAGGAGCATGGAGGAGGAGGTGTCAGAAGGGAAAAAAGGCTGGGCCAGACAAGGAAGAGGAAGGTATAACTGGTCAGGAGGCTGAGATTTTGAGGGATCTCAATGATATTCTTGGAGGTGAAGAGCTGACATTGGAGGAGTCAACCAGTGAGGTGTGTGGCATTGGGGTTCTGGAGCAGAACCAGGAACAGGTGGGTGGAGGTGAGGCAGCAGGAGAGGGTGTGGTAAAGCTGTGTTGGATGTCATACAGGTGGAGGTGGAGGTGCACAATGAGCAGGTAAATGAGGACCAGAGAGACAGGGGAGAATCTAGGAAGAGAACTGGTGAGGAGGCTGGTAATGATGTCCTCACACCAGCACAGAGACCTGGTAAGAAAATTTGGTCTGAAGTTGTAGTTGGACAACAGACAAGAGCTAGAGGTAGTGGGGGTGATAAGGGTAAAGGGGGATGGGAGGTGACAGGAAGGGTGGGAGAGGAGGGTCACAGGTATAACTTTGGAGAAAACAACCGAAACCAAAAGGGAAACCTCAACCGTTACCTTCCGGTGTTTAAGTATGAACGTGAATGGCCTTAAAAATGAGGCCAAGCGAAAGTGGGTAGAAGTGACATTGATTAGGTACAGGGTAGATGTAGTGTTTTTCAAGAGCACAATTATAGGTGTGGGTGGGATTTAAAGTTGAAAAGATATCAGTGTTTTGTGGGAGGTTCTGAGTTGTTCAAGGGGTGTGGTTGTGGGTATTAGGGACACGTGCCCATTTGTATTGCAGTCATGGGAAGAGGGAGGGGGAGAGAGGTGAGGGTTGATGGTCAATGGGGAGGTCAGGTTAGTTTTATTGGAGTGTATATGCCGGCGATTTCAAATAATAGGGTCAAGGAACAATTCGTGAGGGATGAATTAATTTATGCTTTCAGGGGTCTGCCATAGGTGGTCATCATTGCGGGAGACTGGAACAGCATTATTAGGGTAAGGGACGTGGAGCCGAGAGGAACAGGTAGTGTTTTGAGGATCTTACGGGAAGTTTTGGATGCGGTGGGGTTGTCGATGTGGTGGGAGGAAGGGCGAGCCTGTAGAATTCACTTTTTAGGGGCAATTATGCGGCTAGATTGGATAGGATTTATGTTTCGAGAGCGGTAGGGGTGGAGAAAGTGGAATGTTTGGATGTAGGTTTTCAGATCACAAGGGTGTGTTGATGCAAGCGGGTTGGGAGGGCTGTGAGGGTATACTCGAGTTATTGGAAACTTAACGTGGCAATGTTTAATAGGGTAGAGGGATGGGGATTTTAAGGGATGGTGGGAGGTTCTGTGGAGGGGGGGGAGGGGTGTAGTACATGCGGCGAGGTGGTGGAATGAGTGTGGGAAGAAGGGGATAAAGGAGTACTTTGAGAAGGTGGGAAGGGAGGATGCTCGATATAGGTATGGTTATCAGAGGTATTTAGAGGGTTTATTGAGGGATAGTTATGGTGGGGAAAGCAGGGAAAGGCATGCAGAGAGTGTTGAGGGAGTAAGAAGGGCTCTGAAAGACATTCAGCATGAGAGGTTTCACGCTTTACGGGTACGAAGTGGGATGGAGGAGGTGTTAAGGGGGTATAAGGCGTCTGCGGTGGTGTTGAGGCAATTTCAGAAGCGTAGACAAGGTATGTTGCTGACATCTGTAGAGGTGGAAGAGAAGATGGGGGGGTATGAGGTGGGAAGAGTGTTGCAAACTACAGAGGGGATGACTGGTTATGCGGAGTGTTGGTTTGGTAGGAAGTTTGCAGAAGAGGAAAGGGATGAGAGGGCTTGTGTCCAATTATTAGGGGGAATTAATAGAAGGTTGAATGAGGATGATAGGAAGGCAATAGAGGGGGACATAACGGAAGAAGAAGTTTGGGAGGCGGTAAAAGGGTTAAGGGCTGGAAAATCGCCAGGTATAGATGGATTACCGGGGGAAGTATACATGCAATACTGGCAGGTGCTGAGAGGGGTGTTAGTTAGGGTCTTCAATGACAGGAGTAATGGAGAAGTCAGTTAGGACAGGAGTTGTAGTGTTAGTGCCTAAATGTAAAACACCAAAGGGGTTTAAGGACTATAGGACTATTGCGCTCATGTGTACTGACTATAAGATATTTGCAAAGATTTTGGCTAATAGAATCAAAAGAGGTTTAGGGAATATGTTGCACGAGGGACAATTTGGGATACCAGGGAGAAGTTTTAGGAACGGTCACAGTAGAATAAGAGAGTTTATTGAAGTAAATCAAGGGGGAGTGTTGGGGCTGGATTGGCAGATGGCTTATGACAGGGTGAATAGAGGGGTGCTGTTAGATATCTTAGAAAGGCTAGGTTTTGGAGAAGAAATTGTAGGATGGGTAAGAACTTTATATGCAGAGGCGTTGATGAGGATACAAATAAATGGGATGGTTGGGTGGGCGGTGAACATGGGAAGGGGACTGAGACAGGGATGTCCTCTGTCACAGATCCTCTTTGCTTGTTTCCAAGATCCTTTTTATAGGGTAGTAGATGAGGGTTTAAGGGTAGAAGGGGACATAGGGGAGGATAGGGCAGGGATAGTAGGTTATGTAGATGACACTACGTTGTTAATAAAGACAGAGGAGAGTTTGAGATGGGTTGAGGTTGGGTGGAGCTTTTTGGTCAGGCAACAGGAATGAGGGTTAATAGAAGTAAATCACACCTATTAGAGGTAGGTAGTTGGAGTGGGGGAACGTTGGGTTTAAGGGAGGGTTGGCAATGTGTAGAAGCTTTAAAAATCTGTGGGATAGTGTTTTGTAGTGATGGCAGGGTAGCAAGAGAGAAGAATTCGGGGGAAGTGGTGGATTCAGCTTTGAAGCGAATGAGGGGCTGGGGAGTTGGGGACATAACGCTGTTGCAAACGGTGGTGGTCATTAATGTTTTAATTTTTAGTAAATTGTGGTTTAGAGCTGCGGTTTATCCATTATTAGATGCTGATGTGAAAAGGCTACAAAAGGGAGTGCTTAGGTTTATTTGGGGAAATGGAAGGCATTGGTTGAGTAGGGAGGTGGTGGAGACAAGTGTTAAAAATGGAGGGATGGGTTTGATTCCGTTGAGGAGAAGGTTGAAAAGTGTGTTTGTAAAGCAGGAATTTATGATGAAGGGGGAGCTGAGGGGTAGAAGGGTGGGTGCAGTAATGTGTGAGGTTAGGAAATGGTGGGGGGGTAGGGAGCTTAGGGAGTGTGAGGCGGTGTTACGGGTACTACTTGTGTTGAGGATCCGGGAGTGTGAGAGTAAGCAGATTGGATAGGGCAAGTGTGAGGGAGAAGATAGTAAGGGGAGTTGAGGTGTATCCGTTGTATAATTGGAAGAGTATTTGGGGTTGGTTAAAAAAGGTGAAGGTGAGGCCTAGGGTGAGAGAAACAGGTTACAGATTCTTAAATGGGATACTGGCGGCGAAAGCTCAGTTGTTCGAGATGGGAGTCACAGGGGATGGGTCTTGTGATAGTTGTGGTGAATGGGAAACGGCGTTTCACGTGGTATATTTTTGTGAGGGAGGGGCGCGTAAGGGTTTGGATTGGGGGGGTTATGGGATTGATTGGGGGAGGTTTTCAGTGTTAAAGGCACTTTGTTTGGACTTTGGGGTGTGTGGGGAGGAAGTGCATAGAGCTTTGGTTTATATAATGTTAGAGTTCGTGTTTTTGTCATGGAGTATGAGGGGTTCAAATAGCGAGGTTTTAATTCATGCTTTGGCTGCGGGGATTTATAGAACAAAATGTAGGAATAGGGAGGTTTATGGCAGGGTTTGGGTTTCTAAATTTCCGGCTGCATATAGGGTTTTGACAATGCAACAGTTGTTAGGAGTGGAGAGGGGGGTGTTTAGGGCTTGTTCCAAGTATAAGGGGTTTTTGGTGTGGTTGCGGGGGGGGGGGAGGGGTTTCGCAGGTGAGGAGTTTTTTGTTTTAAAGTGGGGGGGGGGGGGTGTTGCAGTATGAGTGTGTAGGGAGGTGGGGGGTGAGGGTTTAGTTTCAGGGTGTATGAGGTTGGTGGGGAGGTGTAGGGTAAGGGGTTTCGTGTATCGGGTGGGGTTGGTTTTGGTTTCGGTTGTTAAGTGCAGTCCTCTCATTGGGGTGTTTAAAAAAAAAAAAAAATTGATGTATTGATTCTTATATATGTCAAGAGTGATGGGTATATGTTTGTAACACATGGGTAGCATGTTGCAAGGTTGGTTATTTGTGTTAGCAATAACATGAAGGTCACTGACCATATTAATTGTTTCATTGGGTATAGACTGTAAACTGTGGTCTTGGGAGGTGATTATATTCATAATTATAACGGAGTGCAATTGTGGTAATTGTTTCGGTACTATCCAGTTTTAAGTTTGGCAGTATAGCTGAGCCTTGTTAATGTAAATTTGGTGTATGTGATTTGATGTTCAAATCTTGTAGTCGAACTATGACTTCAAATGATTTATATGATATTTGTAATGTGTCCTTTAGAGATGTAAGCCTTCTACTTGACAGGAGGAGGTTTGTTTCGAGATATTAAGTTTTTTAGTCAAATGGTTGCAAGTAGGTTGAATAAGAAATTGATGTTGTATTGTACCTGGGTACTTAGGATACCTCAATATTTTTCGTGTAAGGAAGTTAAGGTATGGTGTAACAATTACTTTGCATTGATATGGGTATCATGTTTTTGAGATTGTGTGCTGTTCTTTGTTTTGGTGTGATGTTGACACACTTATATGTATTTATATAGTTATTGATGATTGATCTGTATATAGGATGATAAATGTCCGGCAGGATTTGATATATTTTGCATAATACGTACAGTTAGTCGGGAATAAGGAAAGGGGATAATCGTGCTTTGTACGTATTATTTTATGTAACTAGTTTGTTTAAGAATTTTTTCACGTATGTTATGTACGTAATTTTAGTTTTGTTACCACTTGATTGTTAGGAATGTGTAAATATATTTGTATTATCTATTATCTCCTTGTGGGGAGTTCTATAGGTTCTTTTGTAATAGTGTTTTCAGGAGATAACGTTAAAGCTTGGAAAAAAAAAATAGTTAAATGTAATGAAACATAAGAAAAAAAAAATTATGTATAGAGGGGATAAGGAAATGTGTGGTTGAGTTTCAAGGGTGGGTTGGGTTGGCTGGAGTCAAAGTTTTGACATCAGTCAGTGTGGCTGTCATGAGGAATGGGTACATGTTATTATGGGAATTCCTTTTTGGTAGATGGGATTAGGGAATGGGGAAATGTATAATGTTTTGATTATTATATTTATCAAGTTAATGTGCTTATGATTATTAGCTTTGGTGTACCTTGGTCTTCGGATGCAAGTCTGTCTTACTGGGTCTTGTATAGTGAGGAGTTATGTGTTAGTATATACGGTTGATGGTTGTATTTTGTGATAACCGTTTTGTAACAAAGTATCATTTTGTTTGTGTTTTGTATAATTTCTGTTTTAAATAAAATATATAAAAAAAAAAAAAAAAATATTTAATATCACAATAGAGAACTATAAAAACCTGAACCCAAAAAATCCCACCTACCCAATAGAAATCTGCACATTAACATGTGCCTATTACCATCACAATCATCATGAGTAAATGTTTTTTTTTTTAATTATATATTATTAAAACCAAAACTGAACAATGAGACACACACTAACAGCACCTCACTTCATCATTGAGACTGTCCCAAAACATTGGCAATCATTATGACACAAACTTGTCTATGCACATTGACCGACCTTTCGTCGGTACTTAACATTGAACATTAACCTACATAATATATGAACATTAGTATATACTGAAACGTACAACGTGTTCAGTACACCGAGGAAATGACATGTAATTATGGTTAATACATATAACCTGGAATATTATGCCACTAAACACACCTCACCACGTATCAATTATATTCATGAAGAAATGAAAAGTAACAAAATTCAGTTTGTGATGTTTCCCCTTCCGAATATACAATGGAATCCCAAAGAAATACCACTCATTAATGCTAGCTAAGGACGATGTAACATAATACCAATCTTTGCCACTACCTCTAACACTGAAAGTTGTCACACTAATGCTGCAACCTTCACAAAGCTGTTTTGTTCTTTTAATTTTAATCGTAACATTTTTTTTTAATATTATAAACAGGAATGAACAGACTATAACCAAAGCAATTATTGGTGAAATCACACAACTCAAAACACACCAGGTTCAAAACATAAGGGACGTCAGGCCTATACATATATATATATATATATATATATATATATATATATATATATATATATATATATATATATATATATATATATATATATATATTTATATATACATATATACACATATATACGTAAGACCTTACCAGGACCCCTGCCTGAGACAAACTCCCATTGCTATCCCCTGACACCCTCCCACCATTCCCTCCCCTCCCCAGTCTAGGTTACGGATACATTCTCCATTCACCCCAAAACCCCCTCCCTCCATCCTCCCCCTCTCATACACGTGCATACCTCCTAATCGACACATACACTAATCAGACCCCACCCCGGGAGACCATCCCCTTTCTTACCGTTTCCATCCATCCCCCCCAATAACGTCTCCATTCTCAACTGTCTATACCCCACCGAAAACCCCATGCCTGACCGTATAGACCTTGATTCCTGCATTTCGTTCTATAAAACCGTGCTGCTAGAACCTGGATTCGCACCTCGCCCCGAACTTCCCTCATGCCCCATGTCACAAAAATGTAATCCAAAGCCAGACACATAACCGCGCGCCTAACTCCCTCGGAGCTATCCGCAACATCTAAACTTAAAACCCGCAACACAGACAACCCAACTCTCCCCACCCCCCTGATAACCCCACCGAACCACTCCCGCACCCTCGCCAACTCCTCACAAAAATATATGACATGAAAAGTCATTTCCAAAATCCCACAGCTCTGGCAGAGCCCATCCTTTATCAGGCCCATAACAAACAGTTGAGCTCTGGACGCCAAAATATTATGCAGAAACCTAAACCCCGTTTCCCGCACCCTGGCGGCAATTTTAACCTTTTTAACCAAAACCACTTAGCCCCACAATCATACTTTGTATGAGCCGCTGCCCCCTGTATCTCCAACTCATCGGTCCCAACCCTGTCAAGCGCCTTCACCTGCATTTTCCGCGATTCCGAGATTACTATGAGATGTCTCAAGAGTGCCTCACACACCTGAAGATCCTTACCATTCCACCACCGCTGGATATTCCTCATAACCCTGTCCACTCTCACCCCCCCTCTTACCACTCGCCAAAAATTCCTGCCTCACATATATCCCCATCAATCGCCTCCTCAGAGGTATCAATCCCATACCTCCTCTCTCCACCCTGGACATAACCACCCCCTCCCGCAACCAATGCCTTCCATAACCCCAAATAAAACACAAAACCCTCTTCTGCAGCCGCCGAATATCCTCCTTCATGAGAGGATAGACCGCAGCTACAAACCATAACTTACTGAAAACTAATGCATTGACCACAATGACCCTTTGAAATAGTTATCTCCCCCGGCCTCCATCCCACCATTCTACCCACAGCTGCTTCTATCGCCGCAGAAGAGTTAACCTCCTGCGCAACTTGCGGCACAAAACTGAAAACAACGCCACAATTTTTTATCCTATCCACTGTGTTCCATCCAAACCTCTGTCCCAGCACAAAGTTCCCACCTCTAACAACTTCGATTTTGCCATATTTGCGCTCATCCCAGTAGCCAACCCAAACATCTTGATCATCCTGTTCACAGTCCCCAGCCCCTCTATGCTTCCCACCAAGATAATGGTGTCATCGATATAGCCGACGATACCCAGGGCACATTCCGGGTCCCCTCACCCCTCTCTTACATTCTCCTGCACCAATCTATAGAAGGGGTCCTGCAGACATGCGAACAGGAGCTGCGACAAAGGATACCCCTGTAGTAGCCCCCATCCAATGCCCACCACGGCCCCCACCCTCCCGTTCACCTGCACTCTCACCTGAGCCCTGCAATAAAGCGTCCCTACCCACCCCACAACCTCCTCCCCAAACCCCTGTTTCAATAATATGCCCTGCAACATCTCCCTATTCATGCTGTCATACGCGGTTTCCCAATCCAACCCCACGACTCCCCCACCCTCCCTACCTTCTACAAATCCTTTTATCCTATGGTGCCCCTCCCTCATACTACACCCCAGAACTCCGTACTGCCTCCCTCTATTATAGTATTTAAAACCTTCTTCATACGATTCACCAAAATACGTGCAAAAATCTTATAGTCAGCACAGAGTAAAGTTATCACTCTATATCCCTTTAGTATCCCAAAACCTTGTCTCTTAGGTATTAAAACCACTATCCCTGTTCGTTGCTCTTCACTCATACTTCCTATTGACTTCATACCATTGAAAACCCTCACCAGTACCTTTCGCAAAACCTCCCAATGAGTCACATAGAAGTCGCCCGAGATTCCGTTCAATCCCATTGTCTTCCCAAGTTTCTGCCCATGCACCGCCTGCCATACCTCTTCCTCAGTTATACGTCCCTCCAAACCTTTCCTATCCTCCTCACTAAGCCTTTCTAAGATGCTACCTAAAACAAAACCACAAGCCTCCTTATTATAAAGCCCCTTCTGCAACTTTCTCTGAAACCATCTATCTGTATAGCAACTCATGCCCTCAGTGGTTCCTACCACCTATACCCATCTAAGTCCTCATCCACCGTTAAGGACATAATCGTGAAGCCCTTCCGTCGTTCCCAGAATTTAAGCAAAACCATAGCTGAGGGCTTTTTCGCCCCACGAAACATCCTCCAACCCCCCTCGAACCCTAATGGCATGGAATTTTTCATTTTGAATCTTCCTTAATTGGCCCCGGAGTCCGGCGATCTCGTCCTGAGGGTACCTCCCCCACCCCTTATAACACTCCCACAACTGCTCCTCCAAGTACCTTTTCTTCCCATACCTCGACTTCCCATCCTCCACCCCCATCCGCATGTAAAAAACTCTTATTGCCACCTCGATCGTGCGTTCCACCATTTCACGTCGTCCTCGATACCCTTGCCCCCTCCCCACAATCTCCCCCACCATTCCTCAAAGACCTCTCGATATCCCTCACCCTGCAGCAAATGAATATTTAATTTCCAATAGCTAGGAAAAATCTTAACCGCCCCCTCCCATCCTAACTCAACCAAAACACCCCTATGATCCAAAAAACCCATCTCCACACAGATTACACTGCCCACCTGTAAATCCTGCATTACGTAAACCCGATCAAGCCGGGCCGCGTATCCTCGCTGAACATAGGTGTGTTCCACATTCCACCCCCACCCCTTACTCATCCTCCACCCCCACCACCCCCAAAACCTCCCTTTAGGCACCCTTCCCTCTAATTATACAATTCCAATCACCTGCTACAATAGTAACCATAGGAAAGCCCCGTAAGGCATAGACTAAATCGTTGTGAACAAAATCCTCCTTAACCCTTCGATCATTGCACACCGGCATGTACACCCCAACAAAACACACCTGAATATCCCCCCACTCCTCGTCCCCCTAACAATCCTACCCCCACCCCTCCACGTATGTTCTCAGAAGAAAATGGCTGGTCTCCCGTACCCCCACCATCACCCCTCCCTTTAGATGCCCAGAACTTCCTGTATATAACCTGTAACCTTTCAACATTAATTCCCTTCCACACCTATAGTTATGCTCCTGTAGGAAGCAAACGTCTACATCCATATGTCTCAGTGTAACCTCCACCCATTTCCTCTTAACCTCCACTCGTAGGCCATTGATGTTAACATTCAAACACTTGAAAGCTGCAATGGGGGTTTTCCTCTCTGTCTCACAGGTCCTTGCACCCCTGTCTTGAAAGTACCACCAAACCCTCGGCTCACCTTCCCTTCCCTACCTCTGCCTTTTCCCTTCAATCCCCCTTTCCCATTCCTTAGCTATGTCTACCCAGGTCTTTTTACAGGACCTGGTGTAATTACATCTTCCTCAGCCTCACCACTTGGCCTCTTACATGACTCACCCTCAAATTCCATGGCCCCTCCCCCAAATTCCTATGGACCTCCACTTCTGCAACAACCACCGCCCTGCAGTTGACCACTTCAGCACCATCAACACCCACACCCCTCGGACGCTTTACATCTCCATCCGGTTCCACTACCATACTCAGCAACTCTTCCGGCAGTGGACTATCCAGAATCTTCCGCAGGTCCTCAAGGCTGTGGTCCGGTAACTCATTCCCCTCCTCCAGAGGACTTCTCTCAGAGTTGACCCCTGCTGGTTCCATAGTCTCACTCAGAGTCTTCTGGGTCAACGTCAACACGGCCTCCTCCCTCGCCTCAACAGCATCACTCCATTTACCAGTATCCGCATCATTCACCAAGACGTCTTTTACCACAGGTGTCACCAAAAGTACTTGTTCCTCTCAGACACCTGGCTCTGTTCGCACGTCGACATCTCCTCGAGTCCCATTGTATGGACCCCGTCGCCGGTCACACGATGCTGCCATATTCCCCGGGGTGCCGCTCAGATGACACGTCCTCTGCTGCCTTGCATATGTCACGTAAACCTGGGTAAGGAATGCCTCCATCATAACGTATGACGGTATTTGCCACCTCAGGGTCATTTTGAGGGAGAACAATCCCTCTGGCATACCTGCATATGGCTCTTGGGCCCATCGCCCTATGGTGGCAGCGTGGTTGACCCCATATTGGCAAAACACCTGTCTGACGTCGACCTCATCGGCTTCAAAAGGAAGATTTCTAAGCCTTATCCACAAGTATTGCACTGACGCATCTCTAAGACGTACCTCCAGGTTCGTGTTAATGACGATGCTCCTCTCCTGGTATCTGTCGACAATTCCATTGTAGACACTGCCAGATGCAAACTTGATGAAAACCCAGGCAGCCACATTCAAGGAGATCCCGTAAATGTCCTCAGTCGATGTCCCATATGTGTCCCTCAAAATAAAGGTCAAGAGAACGTCGGCATTGCTAGGATACACCGCTCCCTGCAGCAAATCAATGCATACGGTATGTGCATGTTGCCAGTATCCATCCGCCAACTTGTGGAAAAGAAAAATGCACTGTCTCCACCACCAGGGAGCTCTGCGAGCACGTCAATTCACCACCAAGGTTGGGGAACGACTGTTCTTTTACCAAACTGCGGCAGGCCAGGTTTCGACCCCACAAACACTGTCCCACTTCAAGAGGCCAAACATTGTACATGTCGCCCTACCATCTGAGCCATCGACCCAACAAACAACATGAGCCTAGCGCACTAGACTTATTTCATGTTAGGACACTCATTGCATATGTATGCTCAAGGATTAATTTCAGCCTCCTCCTGTTTGAATACCCGTGGGGTCGAATCCTGGCTTGCCGCAGTTTGGTAAATGATTCAAAACCACTTGTTTCATGGTTTTATTGCTGTATTGACTGCTTGTGGAGGCGGGTATTCAAACACGAGGAGGCTGAAATTAATCCTTGAGCATACAAGTGCCACAAGTGTCCTCGCAACCTGAAACAAATCTAGTGTGCTAGGCTCATGTTGTTGTAGGATCGATGGTTCAGATGGTAGGGCGACATGTACAATGTTTGGCTTCTTGAGGCGGGACAATGTTTGTGGGGTCGAATCCTGGCCTGCCGCAGTTTGGTAAATGATATATATATATATACATATATATATTTTTGTCGTACTCTTCCTAGGGGCCTCCCCCAATTGGATCTTCCTGTTTATTCACCTCCCATTTGCTCTTTCAGGAGCCCCAAATTTCTCCTTCCTATCTATTTGGGGGCCCCCCGATTTTCTCTTCCTGGAGGGGCCATCAATTTGCTCTCCTTGGGATCCCCTCCCCAGTTTGCACTTCCTGTCTTATCAGGGGGCCCTCCAGTTTGGTCTTCTTGTCTATTGGGGGTCCCCCAAATTTATTCTACTAGGGCCTCCAATTTACTCTTCCTGGATGCTCCCCAGTTTGCTCCTCCTGTCGATTAGAGGAACCATGCAATTTGCTCTTACTGGTGGCCCTCTTAATTTGCTCTTGTTTATTTGGGCACCCCCAATTTGCTCTTACTATTCTGGGACCACCCAATTTAATCATCCTGGGACACTTCCCAATTTGCTCCTGACTGTTTGGAGGCCTCTCAATTTACTTTTCCTGTGGCCCCAAATTTGCTGCTCCTGTCTACACAGGAGTCTCCATTTTGCTCTTCATGGGTGGGACCCTCCCAAATTTCTTTTGCTGTCTATTCGGGGGGCTAACAATTTGCTCTTCCTTGGGACTACACCTGTGCTGCCACAATGGCAGACACCTACTTGCCATACTCCGTAGCCGAAGGGTGTGGAGCTGCCAGCCACAGGGAGACCCAGAAGACTCGCAAATATGAAGGCCTTTCCCCTTGCTATAACTTCATCCCAATAGGGTTGGAGACCCTTGGAGCATGAGGCAAGTGTGCTCTAAAGTTTCTCAAAGAGCTGGGTGAAAAACTCATCATAGAAACCAAGGACCACAGGGCAACCAGCTTCCTCTTTCAGAGACTCAGTATTGCGATCCAGAGGGGAAATGCCTGCAGCATTCTCGGCACGAAGCCCACTGCAGGGGAGCTGGACGAAGTATTTAACATGTAGCTCTGAGTTGTTATCTATGTTGTTTTACTCCCTATCGTATTCTTGTCAATGTATTTTGTCTTGAAATAAAGTTTATACACAATTAAAAGATGGGGTGGTAGGGGAAGTGGAATATTCAAATGGCTTCAGAAAGAAATCTAAATATTCTTCCTTGAAGCCTTTTATCCACTTCTCTGAGGTTATGGTCCCACAATGTACACCAGAGGTGGACCCCATCATATATATATATATATATATATATATATATATATATATATATATATATATATATATATATATATATATATATATTGCCTTATTCGGCAAGAATAGAGTTGCTATTTAGGACAAATTAGCAAGTTTTACCTATTCAGCACTTGTGATTTTGGTTTAAATAGCCACACAGTTTTTTTGCCTAATAAGATAAGCTAAAATTTGTGTATGCAATAATTTCGCAAAAATCATTGTGAACATAACGAAAAAAATAAATTTCATTGTGTTTGTTTATTATTAATTATTGCCAACTTATTTAAAATATATTTAGTTGGATTAGGCGAAATTAAATTGCGCTTGTTATAATTAGGATAGGTAAGTTTTTTTAAGGTTCTTTTGGTGCAAAATTATTATTTTTTACATAAACATAAATGAAAAAAAAATATTTATAAACATATACGAGAACATTTTAGAAAGGAATTAATTTTAGATGAGTTCTTTCTAATTGACCAGTTTTACCTATTCGACACGACATATACTATATGTCGGGAGAGAGAGAGAGAGAGAGAGAGAGAGAGAGAGAGAGAGAGAGAGAGAGAGAGAGAGAGAGAAGGGGGGTCACTGATACTTCGTATCTTCGTTAAGCAACTCGTAAAAAATGCTGGTGTCCTGCAGCTCGATTGGTAGCGCACTCAGCTGACACACTGAGGTCTGGGGTTCGATCCCGGTACGGGATGGAAACATTAGGACGTGTTTCCCTAAGATACCTGCTGTCCATGTTCACCTAACAGTAAAATGGGTACCTTTGTGTTAGTCTACAGGTGTAGGTCGCATCCTGGGAACAAAATTGACCTAATTTGCGGGAAATGCTCTGCATAACAAGGGGCTTTCTATATAGTAGTATGTTACTGATGTCAGCTAGGCTTGTACTTGTAGAAATAAAATTTATTATTATTAATATTTTTATTAGGGGGTTTCAAGTCTGTCTACTACACGAGGGTCATTAAGCTGATTAGTTGGTTATTGGGGTTTAAAGTCTATCTATTACACGAGGGTATCAGGGCTGTATACCTACCGGGTATGTACCCTGACAGCTGCATATCTCTCAGGGTATATATGTAAGGAATTTGTTTGAATTCTTTGGGTATTAAAAAAATCTTGTCTGGCGGTGGATAGGTTACCCCACAACCCTTGTGTAGTCGATAGGCTTCAAACCCTATTAGCAAACCTGTATAACACCAGTCAGGAATACTTTACGAAATAAAATGGGAATTAAATTATGGGTGTATACACGGAGAAACATTCACTTCTCGGTGTATGAATCCCGTGGTCATGAAGAGGTTAAAATCTCAGTGAAGAAACGACTCATTCAAAGGGTTCATGGGAAGCTTCGAAGCCTCGAAGCTGAGCCTGACGAAGCATATTTTCCCTCACTGTGGTTGGACCAGCTACAACAGGACGGTCGCGTCACTACACTCTCCTGCCTACAGGTAAAATACACTGAAGTGTGTATATCCTTCAGCATATATACACCCAGAGAAGTGTATTTGTCTAAACACACAACGGTGTGTAACTCAGTGTATATAGTATATGCTTTAATTTATATTTTAGGTATCAGAGTATATACACTGAGAAGTGTACACCTCTCAGTGTATATACAGAGACACATCTCTGTGTATATACTGGTGTATATCAGTGTATATGACATGTTTATATATGCTCAGACAGTGAATAATCCCTAAGGATTTAGCGCTCTCAAAATCAGTACTTATCGCGAAATTATTATCGATGCTTATATCGTAATGATTATAACCAATTGTAGTAAGCAAGTGAATTGTTATAAGTGTTATCGCGGGAGTGTTATCGCGGGAGTGTTATCGCGGGAGTGTTTATCGCGGGAGTGTTATCGCGGGAGTGTTATCGCGGGAGTGTTATCGCGGGAGTGTTATCGCGGGAGTGTTATCGCGGGAGTGTTATCGCGGGAGTGTTATCGCGGAGTGTTATCGCGGGAGTGTTATCGCGGGAGTGTTATCGCGGGAGTGTTATCGCGGGAGTGTTATCGCGGGAGTGTTATCGCGGGAGTGTTATCGCGGGAGTGTTATCGCGGGAGTGTTATCGCGGGAGTGTTATCGCGGGAGTGTTATCGCGGGAGTGTTATCGCGGGAGTGTTATCGCGGGAGTGTTATCGCGGGAGTGTTATCGCGGGAGTGTTATCGCGGAGTGTTATCGCGGAGTGTTATCGCGGAGTGTTATCGCGGAGTGTTATCGCGGGAGTGTTATCGCGGGAGTGTTATCGCGGGAGTGTTATCGCGGAGTGTTATCGCGGGAGTGTTATCGCGGGAGTGTTATCGCGGGAGTGTTATCGCGGGAGTGTTATCGCGGGAGTGTTATCGCGGGAGTGTTATCGCGGGAGTGTTATCGCGGGAGTGTTATCGCGGGAGTGTTCTCAGAAAACAAATTAATATTGCCTCAAAACTGTTGAGGATAAAATAAGTGGATTGGCTCCAGCACCAACTGGTAACCCCAGCACAAGCTAGCTACCCCAGGAATAGTTGGCTACCCCATGACCAGCTGGCTACCCTATGACCAGCTGGCTACCCCAGCACCAGCTGGCTACCCCAAGACCAGCTGGCTACCCCAAGACCAGCTGGCTACCCCAGCACCAGCTGGCTACCCCAGCACTAGCTGGCTACCCCAGCACTAGCTGGCTACCCCAGCACTAGCTGGCTACCCCAGCACTAGCTGACTACCCCAGGACCAGCTGGCTACCCCAGCACCAGCCGGCTACCCAGCACCAGCTGGCTACCCCAGCTAGCTACCCCAGCACCAGCTGGCTACTTCAGCACCAGCTGGTTACCCCAGCACCAGCTAGATACCCCAGCACCAGCTGGTTACCCCAGCACCAGCTGGTTACCCCAGCACCAGCTGGCTACCCCACCACCAGCTGACTACCCCAGCACCAGCTAGCTACCCAAGCACCAGCTACCTACCCCAGGACTAGCTGGCTACTTCAGCACCAGCTGACTACCCCGGGACTAGCTGGCTACTTCAGCACCAGCTGACTACCTTAGCACTAGCTGGTTATGCCAGCAAAAGCTGGCTACCCCAGCACTAGCTGGTTATGCCAGCAAAAGCTGGCTACCCCAGCACTAGCTGGTTATGCCAGCAAAAGCTGGCTACCCCAGCACTAGCTGGTTATGCCAGCAAAAGCTGGCTACCCCATCACCAGCTGACTACCCCAGCACCAGCTGACTACCTCAGCCCCAGCTAGCCACCTCAGCCCCAGCTAGCCACCACAGCACCAGCTAGCTACCCCAGCACCAGCTAGCTACCCCAGCACCAGCTAGCTACCCCAGCACCAGCTAGCTATCCCAGCACTAGCAGGCTACTTCACCACCAGCTGACTACGCCAGCATTAGCTGGTTACGCCAGCAACAGCTGGCTATCCCAGCACCAGCTGGCTACCCCAACTTTAGCTGGCTATCCCAGCACTAGCTGGCTAACCCAGAACCAGCTGACTACCCCAGCACCAGATGGCTTTCCCAGCACCAGCTGACAACCCCAGCACCAGATGGCTACCCAACACCAGCTGACTGCGCCAACACCAGGTGACTACCCCTGCACCAGCTGACTACCCCTGCACCAGCTGACTACCCCAGCACTAGCTGACTGCCTCAGCACTATCTAGCTTCCTCAGCACCAGCTGACTACCCTAACACCAGCTGACTACCCCAGCGCTAGCTAGCTACCCCAGCACCAGCTGGCTACAGTCATCCAGACACCATCTTCCGTCATGAAAGGTCAGTTTCAGTTCAACAATTGATGATAATCTCATCTCCACTGAATCTTAAAAATATTTGTTTCCATAGTTCTTTAATGAAGGTCTATGATTTTACGATATATTGTGAGGATACTTACACAAGGTGTGTGTGTGTGTGTGTGTGTTTGAGGAGGTATAACGTTTGTGTGTGTGTACTCACCTATATGTACTCACCTATATGTGGTTGCAGGTGTTGAGTCATAGCTCCTGGCCCCGCCTCTTCACCGGTCGATACTAATTCACTCTCTCTTTGCTCCATGGGCTTTATCATACTTCTTAAAGCTATGTATGGAACTTCCTTCCACTACTTCACTCTCCAGATTATTCCACTTCCTGACAACTCTAAGGCTAAAGAAATACTTCCTAATATCCCTATGACTCATCTGGGTTTTCAGCTTCCAATTGTGGCCCATTGTGCCTGTATCCCATCTCTGAAACATTCGAGCCCTGTCCACCTTGTCAATTCCTCTCAGTATTTTATACGTTGTTATCATGTCCCCCATGTCCCTCCAATTCTCTAGTGTCATCAGGTTGAGTTCCCTTAACCTCTCCTCATAAGACATACCTCTCAGTTCCGGGACTAAACGTGTTGCAATTTTTTGCACTTTTTACAATTTCGTGTCGTGTTTGACAAGGTGAGGGTTCCATACTGGTGCTGCATACTCCATCCACTATAGGCCTCACGTACACGGTAAACAATGTCGTGATTAACTCCTTATTCAGAAGTCTATACGCTGATCTCAGGTTTGCCAATCGCCCATGTGCTGCAACAGTTATTTTATTGATGTGTGTCTCAGAAGACATGTTCGTTATAATGCTTACCCCAAAATCCTTTTCTTTAAGTGACGTTTGCAGCCTTAGATTCCTGAACCTTTATTCCGTCTGCGGTCTTCAGTGTCCTCCCTAATCTTCATGACCTTAGACTTACTGAGGTTAAACTCCAGGAGCATTTTGTTGGACCAGACTTGTAGTCTGTCCAATTTGATTTGTCGATTTTTTCCTCTCGAATACCACCAAGTCTGTGAAAATTTTCTACCTGAGAGATGTCCTTCTTTCCTGTTATTACAATGATGCTCTTAATCTCTGTTTCCTCCCAATGCTTTCTTTCATCATTGGTCTTCCCTTCGGCCTCTTGAAGCCCTCTTCTTCCCATTTCTTTTCCCTCAATATCTCTGAAACTGATTTAAGCATCTCCTTTGTTGTTTCCCTTATCATCTGGACACACTGATGACCTGATAATACTTCTGATAAATACTTCTTAGCTCCATCCCCTCCTTCAGTCCCCTCACTGCCTACTGATGTTCCCATTTCAGTCACTTTGCTCCTTTCGGACCACATCTTTATATCCTGCTTCACCACATCCA
>WNWK01021521.1:0-33970 GCA_009830355.1 Cherax destructor
AAGAGAAGAGTATATAGAAAGTAAAAGAAAGGTGAAGAGAGTGGTGAGAGAGTGCAAAAGGAGAGTAGATGAAAGAGTGGGAGAGGCACTGTCAAGAAATTTTGCAGAAAATAAGAAAAAGTTTTGGAGTGAGATAAACAAGTTAAGAAAGCCTAGGGAACGAATGGATTTGTCAGTTAAAAACAGAGTAGGGGAGTTAGTAGATGGGGAGCTGGAGGTATTGGGTAGATGGCGGGAATATTTTGAGGAACTTTTAAATGTCGATGAAAAAAGGGAGGCGGTAATTTCATGCACTGGCCAGGGAGGTACAACATCGTTTAGGAGTGAAGAAGAGCAGGATGTGAGTATGGGGGAGGTGCTTGAGGCATTACGTAGAATGAAAGGGGGTAAAGCAGCTGGAATTGACGGAATCATGACAGAAATGTTAAAAGCAGGGGGGGATATAGTGCTGGAGTGGTTGGTATATTTGTTTAATAAATGTATGAAAGACGGGAAGGTACCTAGGGATTAGCAGAGAGTATGTATAGTTCCTTTATATAAAGGGAAGGGGGATAAAAGAAATTGTAAGAATTATAGGGGAATAAGTTTACTGAGTATACCAGGTAAAGTGTATGGCAGGGTTATTATTGAAAGAATTAGAGGTAAGACAGAGAGTAGGATTGCAGATGAGCAAGGAGGCTTTAGAGTGGGTAGGGGATGTGTAGATCAAGTGTTTACATTGAAGCATATATGTGAACAGTATTTAGATAAAGGTAGAGAAGTTTTTATTGCATTTATGGATTTAGAAAAGGCATATGATAGAGTGGATAGGGGAGCAATGTGGCAAATGTTGCAAGTGTATGGAATAGGTAGTAAGTTACTGAAGGCTGTAAAGAGTTTTTATGAGGATAGTGAGGCTCAGGTTAGGGTGTGTAGGAGAGAGGGAGATTACTTCCCGGTAAAAGTAGGTCTTAGACAGGGATGTGTAATGTCACCATGGTTGTTTAATATATTTATAGATGGGGTTGTAAAATTTTATAATGAAGACAAAAGTACAAAACTATGTTCAAATTTCATAGCTTAAATACTCACCTTTACTCATTGTATACTATCTACAAAAATTCTTACAATTTAGTTTTAAGTTAATTTTAAGTCTGCCCAAAATGCCCTGCATACTAGGGGCTTTTGGCATGTACACCTCATGTAATCTCAATAACCAAATGTAATTCTTTGTATCATGTCCAAATAAAAATATTATTATTATTATTATTATTATAAGTAAATGCTAGGGTGTTGGGGAGAGGGGTGGGATTAAATTATGTGGAATTAAATGCAAAATGGGAGTTGACACAGTTACTTTTTGCTGATGATACTGTGCTTATGGGAGATTCTAAAGAAAAGTTGCAAAGGTTAGTGGACGAGTTAGGGAGGGTGTGTAAAGGTAGAAAGTTGAAAGTGAACATAGATAAGAGTAAGGTGATGAGGGTATTAAATGATTTAAATAAAGAAAAATTGGATATAACATTGGAGAGAGGGATTATGGAAGAAGTAAATGTTTTCAGATATTTGGGAGTTGACATGTCAGCAGATGGGTTTATGAAGGATGAGGTTAACCATAGAATTGATGAAGAAAAAAAAGTGAGTGGTGCGTTGAGGTATCTGTGGAGACAAAAAACCTTATCCATGGAGGCAAAGAAGGGAATGTACGAAAGTATAGTGGTACCAACACTCTTATATGGGTGTGAAGCATGGGTTGCAAATGCTGCAGCGAGGAGGAGGCTGGAGGCAGTGGAGATGTCCTGTCTAAGGGCAATGTGTGGTGTAAATATTATGTAGAAAATTCGGAATGTGGAAATTAGGAGGTGTGGAGTTACTAAAAGTATTTGTCAGAGGGCTGAAGAGGGGTTGTTGAGGTGGTTTGGTCATTTAGAGAGAATGGATCAAAGTAGAATGACTTGGAGAGCATATAAATCTGTAGGGGAAGGAAGGCGGGGTAGGGGTCGTCCTCGAAAAGGTTGGAGGGAAGGGGTAAAGGAGGTTTTGTGGGCGAGGGGCTTGGACTTCCAGCAAGCATGTGTGAGCGTGTTAGTTAGGAGTGAATGGAGACGAATGGTTTTTGGGACCTGACGAGCTGTTGGAGTGTGAGCAGGGTAATAGTTTGTGAAGGGATTCAGGGAAACCAGTTAATTGATTAGTTGGACTTGAGTCCTGGAAATGGGAAGTACAATGCCTGCACTTTAAAGGAGGGGTCTGGGATAGTGACAGTTGGGAGGGACTTATTCTCAGCTGTCGTATCTGAGCGCCTCTGCAAAGACAGTGATTATGTATGAGTGTGGTGAAAGTGTTGAATGATGATGAAAGTATTTTCTTTTTGGGGATTTTCTTTCTTTTGGGTCACCCTGCCTCGGTGGGAGACGGTCGACTTAATATATATATATATATATATATATATATATATATATATATATATATATATATATATATATATATATATACACACAATCTTGAGGAGTTAAATGATAGCTGTAGGACTTTCATGTTGCGATCAACACATCATTTCTGCAACATTGTAAGCTCCAGATAATGTGTTGATTGCAACACGAAAGGCCTAGAGCTATTATCCAACGTCCCCTTGTGGTTGTTTTGCATATATATACACACACACATATACTGTATATACATTGTATATATGAGTGAGGGGGAATAAATAGGAGTGAGTAGCAGTAGAGAGAGGGTCGGAACCGACATAGCCTGGAGGTTAAGAGGATTTGACACTCTATTTTCTGCCTTATCAGTGAAACAATAACAGGCGACAGTGGACCGCTTACCACGTAATCAAATTGGATCCTCCTCATATCGCCTCCAGTCCCCCTCTAAATGTTATTCAATCCCCTCTAACGTGATTATTTCCTTCCTGTAATGAACGACGAGAAGTACTTGATTGCTTTTATATCCTCTATATTATTATTTTCTTCCTGGACTTTCTTGAGAATGATAATAAGTGACAATGATTGAGGTTTAGTGTAAAGGTGATGATTATAGTGTCTGGAAATAGTGAGAATAGAAGGAATTGATTACTTCTATGCGTCTATTCAATGTTATTCTCGCTTATTCTATTCCTGGACTTTGTTAAGAATGATAATAAGTGATATTGATTGAGTTGTAGGGTAAAGGTGATGGTTATAGAGTCTGGAGAGGGTGGTATTAGTATTAATGGAGTGTTAGGTCGACTTTAATAAAGATGGCGACCACAACACTGAGGCTGACTGCAGGTGGTGGCCAGCTGGCGCCCTCCGAGGGTCCCTCCCTCGGGGATCCCTCCCTCGGGGGTCCCTCCCTCGGGGGTCCCTCCCTCGGGGGTCCCTCCCTCGGGGTCCCCCCTTGGGTGTTCCTCCCTTGGGGCCCCTTCCTCGGAGGTCCAGTCCTCGGTGGTCCCTTCCTCGTGTGTCCCTTCTTTGGGGTTCCCTTCCTCGTGTGTCCCTTCTTTGGGGTTCCCTTCCTCGTGGGTCCCTCCCTCGGGGGTCCCTCCCTCGGGGGTCCCACCCTCGGGGTCCCTCCCTCGGGGTCCCTCCCTCGGGGGTCCCTCCCTCGGGGGTCCCTCCCTCGGGGTCCCACCCTCGGGGTCCCTCCCTCCATAGCACTGATGATACTAGGATCAGCATGAGAGTGTCATCCATTGGAGGAACACTAAATCTCCAAGAAGATATAAACCAAGTTTTCCAATGGGCCGCGAAAAACAATATGATGTTCAATGAAGACAAATTCCAACTACTCCATTATGGAAAACTGGAGGAAATAATTTCTAGAACTGAGTATACTACAAACTCTAACCACGCAATAGAGCGGTGTGAAAGACCTGGGAGTGGTAATGTCTGAGGATCTCACCTTCAAGGGTCACAACAGTGCCACTATCACATCACCTTAATTACTGGGAACACTTGACCTGTACTCACTGGAACGCAGGCTAGAAAGATACATCATAATTTACACCTGGAAAATCCTAGAGGTACTAGTTTCAAATCCGTACATAGAAATAACTCCCTACGAAAGCAAAAGACTGGGCATTTGGTGCAACATACCCCCAGTGAAAAGTGTCCGGAAGCCAAGACTGTTCAACTGCCTCCCACCAGGCATAAAGGAAATTACCAATAGACCCCCTGGTTGTCTCCAAAACCACTGGTTGTCTTCAAGACCCCTGGACTGCCTTAAAGACCCCTGGACTGCCTTAAAGACCCCTGGCTATCTTCGAGATCCCTTGGGCTGTCTTCAAGACCCCTGGCTGTCTTCAAGACCCCTGGCTGTCTTCAAGAGGGAGCTGGACAGACACATAAAGTCTGAAAACTCTAGAACTGCAGACACAACCTCCATTTTCAAAAGCACCGTTAAAAAACATCTTATCTCACTTACGCACCCAACCGGTAGTTAACCATACGAAAACTACTTTATCTTGCACATATCCACAGCAAAATACACTTATTGATATCTGTGATTCTCCTTAATTTGCACATTACTAACCACAGCAAAATACACTTATTGATATCTGTGATTCCCCTTAATTTGCACAGTTCTAACCAAAATTCTAATACAACTATTGCTTCATAATACTTAAGCTAGTCATAAGTTTGCCTAAGACACTCCAATATAGAAACTATATTATGCCAATATATCACCTTTATCATTAATATATAAACTAATTGCTGACTTCTTATACTAATTGTTAAATTCTCAATGTTTAAATTCCAGTACCTAAATTTTGTAAACCTAACCTAACCTAACCTTACAATCTGTATATTCATTGTATAGCTATTGAGTAAGACCTATCATAAGACTGCCTGAAAAGCCTAGGCATACCTAGGCATATTATTGGCCATCTTGTAATATCAACTTTAATGTATAACTGTAAGTACCCCCCACCTTGTATTACATGAAATAAAGAATTTGAATTTGAATTTGAATTTGAATACCTGGAGAGCATTCCTGGAGTGCATTCCTGGGATCAACGCCCCTGCGGTCCGGTCCTGACCAGCTGGCCTGTGGTTCCTACGTTGGTTTACGTGCGACCAGCAGTAACAACCTGGTTGATCAGGACCTGATCCACCACCAGGACTGGTCATGGACCGGGCAGCGCTGACCCCCCGGAACACCATCCAGGTATACTCCAGGTAGGTAGACAACATTCTCCTGCGCCCCAAAAGAAACAAAAACATTCTCTTTCGCGCCAAAACAAAAACATTCTCTTTCGCGCCAAAAAAAACAAGAAATATTCTTGCGCGCCAAACCCTCACATTTACCGATACTTTGCCTCCGTCCCGACGGTCGAGCGCCCCGCTGACACCGCCTGAATTATAACCCTTATCATCCCGCAGCGCAGAATCCTAATGTTATGTGATCCTTAATAAATATGATAATAATGCGATAATAGAGAAGTTATCCCTGGCAGGGTCCGGACAAGAGGGGCGTAAGGCGCACCCGGGACCCCTGGGGACTTTAGATACTGTGGTAGGGTGTTATAAGGTCGTTAGTCGCGTGTTCTGATCATCGCCACCCCCCGCCCTGCAGCCCGGCCCGCCGCCCACAAAATGGCGGCGGTTGCGGCCCCGTCCCCGCTATCAAGGAGGTATTAAAATTCATTGGCGTTAATCGCGGGAGGACAAGCAGGAGGACACGAGGACAGGCGGGAGGACACGAGGACAGGTAGGAGGACACGAGGACAGGCGGGAGGACAAGAGAGGACAGGTGGGAGAAACGAGGACAAGAGAGAGGACAGGCGGGAGGACACGAGGACAGGCAGGATTACAAGAGAGATGACAGGCGGGAGGACAAGAGAGAAGACAGGCGGGAGGACAAGAGAGAGGACAGGCGGGAGGACAAGAGAGAGGACAAGCGGGAGGACAAGAGAGAGGACAGGCGGGAGGACAGGAGGGAGGACACGAGGACAGGCAGGATTACAAAAGAGAGGACAGGCGGGAGGACAAGAGAGAGGACAGGCGGGAGGACAAGAGAGAGGACAGGCGGGAGGACAAGAGAGAGGACAGGCGGGAGGACAAGAGAAGGACAGGCGGGAGGACAAGAGAGAGGACAGGCGGGAGGACAAGAGAGAGGACAGGCGGGAGGACAAGAGAGAGGACAGGCGGGAGGACAAGAGAGAGGACAGGCGGGAGGACAAGAGAGGACAGGCGGGAGGACAGAAGGACAGGCGGGAGGACAAGAGAGAGGACAGGCGGGAGGACAAGAGAGAGGACAGGCGGGAGGACAGGACAAGAGAGAGGACAGGCGGAGGACAAGAGAGAGGACAGGCGGGAGGACAAGCGGAGGACAAAGAGAGGACAGGCAGGGAGGACAGGCGGGAGGACAAGAGAGGACAGGCAGGAGGACAGGCGGAGGACAAGAAGAGACAGGCGGGAGGACAGGAGGACAGAGAGGACAGGCGGAGGACAAGAAGAGGACAGGCGGAGGACAAGAGAGAGGACAGGCGGGAGGACAAGAGAGAGGACAGGCGGAGGACAAAGAGAGGACATGCGGAGGACAAGAGAGAGGACAGGCGGGAGGACAAAGAGAGGACAGGCGGAGGACAAGAGAGAGGACAGGCGGGAGGACAAGAAGGACAGGCAGGAGGACAAGAGAAGGACAGGCGGAGGACAAGAGAGGACAGCGGAGGACAAGAAGAGGACAGGCGGGAGGACAGAAAAACAGGCGGAGGACAAGAGAAGGACAGGCGGGAGGACAGAAGGACAGGCGGAGGACAGAAGGACAGGCAGAGGACAGAAGGACAGGCGGGAGGACAAGAGAGGACAGAGACAGGGGAGGACAAGAGAGAGGACAAGGACAGGGAGGACAAGAGAGAGGACAGGCAGGGAGGACAAGAGAGAGACAGGCGGGAGGACAGAAGAACAGGCGGGAGGACAAGAGAGGACAGGCGGAGGACAAGAGAGAGGACAGGCGGAGGACAAGAGAGAGGACAGGCGGAGGACAAGAGAAGGACAGGCGGGAGGACAAGAGAGGACAGGCGGGAGGACAAGAGAGAGGACAGGCGGGAGGACAGAAGGACAGGCGGGAGGACAGAAGGACAGGCGGAGGACAAGAGAGAGGACAGGCGGGAGGACAGAAGAACAGGCGGGAGGACAAGAGAGACAGGCGGAGACAAAGGAGGACAGGCGGAGGACAAGAAGGACAGGCGGGAGGACAATAGAGAGGACAGGCGGGGGACAGAAGGACAGGCGGAGGACAAAGAGAGGACAGGCGGGAGGACAAGAGAGAGACAGGCAGGAGGACAAGAGAGACAGGCGGAGGACAAAGAGAGAAGACAGGGAGGACAAAGGACAGGCGGAGGACAAGAGAGAGGACAGGCAGGAGACAAGAGACAGGCAGGGAGGACAAGAGAGAGGACAGGCGGGAGGACAAGAGAGAGGACAGCGGAGGACAAGAGAGAGGACAGGCGGAGGACAAGAGAGAGGACAGGCGGAGGACAAAGAGAGGACAGGAACAGAGGGACAGGAGGACAGGAAGGACAAGGAGGACAGGGGAAGGACAGGCGAGCAGGACAGGCGGGAGGACAAAGAGAGACAGGCGGGAAGGACAAAGAGAGGAACAGCAGGACAAGAGAGACGACAGGCGGGAGACAGAAGGAACGGCAGAGGACAGGACAGGCGGGAGGGACAACACCTGTGTCTGGGAACCCGTGTCTGTGGAGAACACCTGTCAGTCATGGGACAACATGCATCTGGAACAAACCTGTGTTGACACATGGGACAACACCTGTGTCTCTGGAACAATAACTGTGTCTCTGGAACAACAAGTGTGTTTGTGGGACAACACCTGTGTCTGTGCTACCTCTCCACTTCTTGAAGACCCATAATGGAACTACAAATACCACAATGGAACTACAAATACCACAATGGAACTAAAAATACCACAATGGAATTAAAAATACCACAATGGAACTACAAGGACCACAATGGAACTACAAGGACCACGATGGAACTACAAGGACCACAATGGAACTACAAATACCACAATGGAACTACAAGGATCACAATGGAACTACAAATACCACAATGGAACTACAAGGACCACAATGGAACTACAAGGACCACAATGGAACTACAAGGATCACTATGGAACTACAAATACCACAATGGAACTACAAGGATCACAATGGAACTACAAATACCACAATGGAACTACAAATACCACATTGGAACTACAAGGACCACAATGGAACTACAAATACCACAATGGAACTAAAAATACCACAATGGAACTACAAGGACCACAACGGAACTACAAGGACCACAATGGAACTACAAATACCACAATGGAACTACAAATACCAAAATGGAACTACAAATACCACAATGGAACTACAAATATCACAATGGAACTACAAATACCACAATGGAACTACAAATACCACAATGGAACTACAAATACCACAATGGAACTACAATGACCACAATGGAACTACAAGGACCACAATGGAACTACAAATACCACAATGGAACTACAAATACCACAATGGAACTACAAATACCACAATGGAACTACAAATACCACAATGGAACTACAAATACCACAATGGAACTACAAATACCAAATTGGAACTACAAGGACCACAATGGAACTACAAATACAACAATAGAACTACAAATACCACAATGGAACTACAAATACCACAATGGAACTACAAATACCACAATGGAACTACAAGGACCACAATGGAACTACAAATACCACAATGGAACTACAAGGACCACAATGGAACTACAAGTACCACAATGGAACTACAAGGACCACAATGGAACTACAAGTACCACAATGGAACTACAAGGACCACAATGGAACTACAAGGACCACAATGGAACTACAAGGACCACAATAGAACTACAAATACCACAATGGAACTACAAGGACCACAATGGAACTGCAAGGATCACAATGGAACTACAATGACCACAATGGAACTACAAGGACCACAATGGAACTACAAGGACCACAATGGATCTACAAATACCACAATGGAACTATAAGAACCACAATGGAACTACAAGGACCACAATAAAACTACAAATACCACATTAGAACTACAAGGACCACAATGGAACTACAAGTACCACAATGGAACTACAAGGACCACAATGGAACTACAAGGACCACAATGTAACTACAAGGACCACAATGGAACTACAAGGACAACAATGGAACTACAAGGACCACAATGGAACTACAAGGACCACGATGGAACTACAAGGACCACAATGGAACTACAAGGACCACAATGGAAATAAGTAACTTTGACTTTCTTGGGGTTATTCTGGAGGCTAATTTACACTGTGTATGATAATTGTTCTTGTGTCTACCTGTGATTATGTAAACTGTCGGAGTTCCACGAATCTGGGCCTGGTGTAGGGCCTGGTGTAGGGCCTGGTGTAGGGCCTGGTGTAGGGCCTGGTGTAGGGCCTGGTGCAGGGCCTGGTGTAGGGCCTGGTGTAGGGCCTGGTGTAGGGCCTGGTGTAGGGCCTGGTGTTGGGCCTGGTGCAGGGCCTGGTGTAGGGCCTGGTGTAGGGCCTGGTGTAGGGCCTGGTGTAGGGCCTGGTGTAGGGTCTGGTGCAGGGCCTGTGCAGGGTCTGGTGAGGGCCTGGTGCAGGGCCTGATGTAGGGCCTGGTATGGGCCTGGTGTAGGGCCTGTGAGGGCCTGGTGCAGGGTCTGGTGCAGGGCCTGGTGCAGGGTCTGGTGCTGGAGGGCCTGGTGCAGGGCCTGATGTAGGGCCTGGTGTAGGGCCTGTGCAGGGCCTGGTGCAGGGCCTGGTGAGGGCCTGGTGAGGCCTGGTGTAGGGCCTGGTGCAGGGCCTGGTGCAGGGCCTGGTGCAGGGCCTGGTGCAGGGCCTGGTGTAGGGCCTGGTGTAGGGCCTGGTGCAGGGCCTGGTGTAGGGCCTGGTGCAGGGCCTGGTGTAGGGCCTGGTGTAGGGCCTGGTGTAGGGCCTGGTGCAGGGTCTGGTGCAGGGCCTGGTGCAGGGCCTGGTGTAGGGCCTGGTGCAGGGTCTGGTGCAGGGCCTGGTGCAGGGCCTGATGTAGGGCCTGGTGTAGGGCCTTGTGCAGGGCCTGGTGCAGGGCCTGGTGTAGGGCCTGGTGTAGGGCCTGGTGTAGGGCCTGGTGCAGGGTCTGGTGCAGGGCCTGGTGCAGGGCCTGATGTAGGGCCTGGTGTAGGGCCTTGTGCAGGGCCTGGTGTAGGGCCTGGTGCAGGGCCTGGTGTAAGGCCTGGTGTAGGGCCTGGTGCAGGGCCTGGTGTAGGGCCTGGTGTAGGGCCTGGTGCAGGGCATGGTGCAGGGCCTTGTGCAGGGCCTGGTGCAGGGCCTGGTGTAGGGCCTGGTGTAGGGCCTGGTGCAGGGCCTGGTGCAGGGCCTGGTGTAGGGCCTGGTGCAGGGCCTGGTGCAGGGTCTGGTACAGGGCCTGGTGCAGGGCCTGGTGTAGGGCCTGGTGCAGGGCCTGGTGCAGGGCCTGGTGCAGGGCCTGGTGCAGGGCCTAGTGCAGGGCCTGGTGCAGGGCCTGTTTTGAAGGTTCTCATTATCCATCCATTGTTTTGAAGGTTTTCATTATCCATCCCTTGTTTTGAAGGTTCTCATTATCCATCCCTTGTTTTGAAGGTTCTCATTATCCATCCCTTGTTTTGAAGGTTCTCATTATCCATCCCTTGTTTTGAAGGTTCTCATTATCTATCCCTTGTTTTGAAGGTTCTCATTATCCATCCCATGTTTTGAAGGTTCTCATTATCCATCCTATCATTTTCCTAGCAATGTGATAGTGGCACTGTTGTGACCCTTGAAGGTGAGATCCTCAGACATTACCACTCCCAGGTCTTTCACACCGCTCTTTTGCGTGGTTAGAGTTTGTAGTATACTCAGTTCTAGAAATTATTTCCTCCAGTTTTCCATAATGGAGTAGTTGGAATTTGTCTTCATTGAACATCATATTGTTTTTCGCGGCCCATTGGAAAACTTGGTTTATATCTTCTTGGAGATTTAGTGTTCCTCCAATGGATGACACTCTCATGCTGATCCTAGTATCATCAGTATATTCGACGATGAGTGACAGCAGGTGTTAGCAGACTAACACCCAGGTACCTGCTTACTGCTAGGTCAACACTGACAGCAAGTGTTAGCAGACTAACACCCAGGTACCTGCTTACTGCTAGGTCAACACTGACAGCAGGTGTTAGCAGACTAACACCCAGGTACCTACTTACTGCTAGGTCAACACTGACAGCAGGTGTTAGCAGACTAACACCCAGGTACCTACTTACTGCTAGGTCAATACTGACAGCAAGTGTTAGCAGACTAGGTACCCAGGTACCTACTTACTGCTAGGTCAATACTGACAGCAGGTGTTAGCAGACTAACACCCAGGTACCTACTTACTGCTAGGTCAACACTGACAGCACTTGTCACTCTCCTGCTACTCGCCCAGGGATCGAACTCAAGCCCTTTTGGTTATGAGCTGAAATAGTAGTTACTTAGGTACTAGTACCTAACGCAGAGCTAAAATAAAGAAGGAAGAGCAATAAAGACGCAAGGAAGACTCAATAAAGATGGCAAAAGTGGATAATATAGAAGACATTAAAGAAAAAATTGAATTTTTACTCAATCAGGCTGAGAGAGACTAGTGTCTGGGGAGAGAGAGAGAGAGAGAGAGAGAGAGAGAGAGAGAGAGAGAGAGAGAGACTAATGTCTGGGGAGAGAGACAGAGAGAGAGAGAGACAGACAGAGACAGAGAGAGAGAGAGAAGGAGAGCTCAAACACAGTGTCTGAACACTTGACACCCCGACATGATCTCTGTTATTGAGATATTTTTGGACATTTTTGACTGGTCTCAGACCTGGCCGCGGGGGCGTTGACCCCCTGAAACTCTCTTAAGGTATACTCCGGGTTACACCTCATGGATGAGAAGAGACAGACAAGTATAAGGAGGATGTGTAACTGTATGCTTCTCTAAAGTGTACTTGTACAGACCATTGATGTTGCCATCCCTACTCACCTAGAAATGATGTACTTTAAGCTATGCATAAACACTAGTATCTCTGTCCTAGCATGTACAATGTACAGTGGCAACATGCAGACCCCATCAACTTCCTGAAGGAAAATGTGGACTCCTGCTGCAACATAAACGTCAACATATTATAATGGTTGGTGACCTCAAGCAACATCTTATACAGAGGGACTGATGACCTTCTTGCAGTGTTTGACATGAGAAACTTTGCTGATTTGCTACTCACATCTCTGGCTCCTCCCTCGAGTGGTGAGTGATCTGTGAGAAGGCACAGTCACTTGGGTATGTTGGATGATCTGACCACAAGACTGTTTTTACGACACTGGAGATCCCAACAGAACGAGGTGAAGAATGTACACTTACAACCTGGCTGTGGGAAAGAGGAAACTGGCCGGCCGTTTGCTCTGAACTGGCCACCTCTAAACTAAGAGGATGTGACCACCTCTACTAGCAGTCAGGAGAAAGCTGACCTCTGCCGAACACTTTGCTGCCAAGTTGCAAGTTCCTGATCCAGCGAGGGACTCTCCTTGGCTAGCTGCAAGAACTGTGTCAAAGCCGTCAGTGGTGACAATAAGGCAGGAGGAGGTGTATCTTCTTTAATCACTGGACCAAGAAAAGGCTGTGGGCCCAGATAAGTTGAGCCCAAGATCACTGAGTAGATGTACAGACCAGCTAGCAGCACCTCTAACTCTCATCTATCAGCACTGCCTAGTGTAAATGGCCTTCTCTGTGGAAAAAGACAAATATAGTCCTCTTTTCTCAAAAAAAAGAGCAGAGAGAAAATCAGCAACTACAGACTAGTGTCACTCCTGTCAATCGCTGGCAAGATTCTTGAGATAATAATCACACGGCAAATGACAGAGTTTTTCGACTACTACTCACTTCTTTGTGACCATCAATATGACTTCAGAAAAGGTCACTGCTACATCAGTGTGGGGTAAACAATGGCAGGTCACATTTGCTCCTGAGAAAACACAAATAATGATGGTCTTTAGGCACCATGATGGTAATGCTGGAGCAGTGATAAGGATGAATGGGAGTGTTGGTACCCGGTGATATCCTTAGGGTGAAATTTGACTCCAAACTGACCATGAAGAACCACGTTGTAAATCTTGCAAACAAGACGGCGAGGAAGCTTGCAGCAGTTCGACGTATCTCGCATCTGCGCCACAGTAGAGGTTGCAAGATTCTGTACGAGACACAAGTACGCTCACACCTTGAGTATGCTCCACTTTCTTGGATTGCCTGCACCCCATCCATCTGCGACTTCTTGACAGAGAAGTGAACACAGCAAGACTCATCTGTTGCCTGCACCCATCCTGGATAGATCTGTCATTTCAGCATAGCCTTCAACACAAGAGGGATGTGGATGGCCCTACTATTATATACAAGGCCAATATTGTCGAAGTATCACAATTGGCACCACTCTGAAGAGAGCGAGAAGTGAGCTTCTACGCCACAAGACGGGCAGCCAGCAGCAACTTCACTCTGACTGTAACCTTCTCCAGAACATCACTTCATCTGAGATCATTGATCCCCAGGATGACTCGAGTCTGGAACATGTTCGTACAGCATAATGATAGCACGGAAAAGTCAGTTGATCAAATGAAACTGCTGACCCTCAGATGTCTCCACCTTCATCTTGTTCCATAACAATAAAAATGCTTTCAAATGAGCTGATGTAGGTAACAGCTCTTAGCTTGTAAATAAAGAAAGGAATCCTTAACCTAACCTTGTAAAACCCTGTGTAAAAGAGAAAGTTGGTCCACGCATGTTGACACACACACACACACACACACACACCGGTAGCGGCCAGTGAAGAGGCGGGGCCAGGAGCTGTGAATCGACCCCTGCAACCACAACTAAGTGAGTACACAAACACATGCACAAACACTGGCATACAGCCAGGCCACTATTACCACTCCAGGATGCTGGTGATGTTAGAGTGATGTTGGTGATGTTAGAGTGATATTGGTGACGTTAGAGTGATGTTGGTGATGTTAGAGTGATGTTGGTGATGTTAGAGTGATGTTAGAGTGATGTTGGTGATGTTAGAGTGATGTTAGAGTGATGTTAGAGTGATGTTAGAGTGATGTTGGTGATGTTAGAGTGATGTTGGTGATGTTAGAGTGATGTTGGTGATGTTAGAGTGATGTTGGTGATGTTAGAGTGATGTTGGTGATGTTAGAGTGATGTTAGAGTGATGTTGGTGATGTTAGAGTGATGTTAGAGTGATGTTGGTGATGTTAGAGTGATGTTGGTGATGTTAGAGTGATGTTAGAGTGATGTTGGTGATGTTAAAGTGATGTTGGTGATGTTAGAGTGATGTTGGTGATGTTAGAGTGATGTTGGTGATGTTAGAGTGATATTAGAGTGATGTTAGAGTGATGTTGGTGATGTTAGAGTGATGTTGGTGATGTTAGAGTGATGTTGGTGATGTTAGAGTGATGTTGGTGATGTTAGAGTGATGTTGGTGATGTTAGAGTGATATTAGAATGATGTTAGAGTGATGTTGGTGATGTTAGAGTGATGTTGGTGATGTTAGAGTGATGTTGGTGATGTTAGAGTGATATTAGAGTGATGTTAGAGTGATGTTGGTGATGTTAGAGTGATGTTGGTGATGTTAGAGTGATATTAGAGTGATGTTAGAGTGATGTTGGTGATGTTAGAGTGATGTTGTATGTTAGAGTGATGTTGGTAGTTAGATGATGTTGGTGATGTTAGAGTGATGTTAGAGTGATGTTGGTGATGTTAGAGTGATGTTAGAGTGATGTTAGAGTGATGTTAGAGTGATGTTGGTGATGTTAGAGTGATGTTGGTGATGTTAGAGTGATGTTGGTGATGTTAGAGTGATGTTGGTGATGTTAGAGTGATGTTGGTGATGTTAGAGTGATATTAGAATGATGTTAGAGTGATGTTGGTGATGTTAGAGTGATGTTGGTGATGTTAGAGTGATGTTGGTGATGTTAGAGTGATGTTGGTGATGTTAGAGTGATGTTGGTGATGTTGAGTGATGTTTAGAGTGATGTTGGTGATGTTAGAGTGATGTTGGTGATGTTAGAGTGATATTGAGTGATGTTAGAGTGATGTTGGTGATGTTAGAGTGATGTTGTGATGTTAGAGTGATGTTGGTGATGTTAGAGTGATGTTGGTGATGTTAGAGTGATGTTGGTGATGTTAGAGTGATGTTGGTGATGTTAGAGTGATGTTGGTGATGTTAGAGTGATGTTGGTGATGTTAGAGTGATGTTGAGTGATGTTAGAGTGATGTTTGATGTTGAGTGATGTTAGAGTGATGTTAGAGTGATGTTGGTGATGTTAGAGTGATGTTGGTGATGTTAGAGTGATATTAGAGTGATGTTAGAGTGATGTTGGTGATGTTAGAGTGATGTTGGTGATGTTAGAGTGATGTTGGTGATGTTAGAGTGATGTTAGAGTGATGTTGGTGATGTTAGAGTGATGTTGGTGATGTTAGTGATCCACCAGGAGGCCTGGTCATGGACAGCTTCGCGGGGGCGATGACCCCCGGAACACCCTCCAGGTAGACACAGCAGGCTTCTACAGTCGAAAACAGAGGCAGCAGAAGCAGTAGAGATGTAAAGAAGAGGTAATCAGTCCGTCAGACTTGTATACGTAGTTTTGAGGGGGGTCAGTCCCTCAGAAGTTAGAATGTAATAACTGGGAGGGTAGGTCCCTCACACTGCCTCTCTCACACTGAATCTCACACTGCCTCTCTCACACTGCCTCTCTCACACTGAATCTCACACTCCTCTCACACACACACTGCCTCTCACAATTCTCTCACACACACACTGTCTCTCAAACTTCTCTCTCACACACACTGCCTCTCCCACTTCTCTCACACACACTGCCTCTCACACTCCTCTCACACACACTGCCTCTCACACTTCTCTCACACACACACTGCCTCTCACACTCCTCTCTCACACACACTGCCTCTCACACTTCTCACACACACACACTGCCTCTCACACTTCTCTCACACACACACTGCCTCTCACACTCCTCTCACACACACTGCCTCTCACACTTCTCACACACACACACTGCCTCTCACACTCCTCTCACACACACTGCCTCTCACACTTTTCTCACACACACTGCCTCTCACACTCTCACACACACACTGCCTCTCACACTCTCTCCACACACACTGCCTCTCACACTTCTTCACACACACCTGCCTCTCACACTCCTCTCACACACACTGCCTCTCACACTCCTCTCACACACACTGCCTCTCACACTCCTCTCACACACACTGCCTCTCACACTTCTCTCACACCACACACTGCCTCTCACACTCCTCTCACACACACTGCCTCTCACACTCCTCTCACACACACTGCCTCTCACCCCTCACACACACTGCTCCTCTCACACACACACTGCCTCTCACACTCTCTCCACCACTGCCTCTACACTCTCTACACCTCTCTCCACACACACTGCCTCTCACACTCCTCTCCACACACTGCTCTCACACTCCTCTCACACTGCCTCTCACACTTCTCACACACACTGCCTCTTACACTCCTCTCATACACACACTGCCTCTCACACACACACACACTCCTCTCTCACAATGCCTCCCATACTGCCTCGCACACTGCCTCTCACACTTCTCTCACACACACTGCCTCTCACCTCCACACTCCACACTGCCTCTCACACTGCCTCTACACTGCCTCCTCACTGCCTCCACACTGCCTCTCACACTGCCTCTCTCACACTGCCTCTCTCCACACTGCCTCTCACACTGCCTCGCACACTCCTCTCTACACTGCCTCCTCTCACACTGCCTCTCACACTGCCTCACATACTGCCTCGCACACTGCCTCTCTTACACTGCCTCTCTCACACTGCCTCTCTACACTGCCTCTCACACTGCCTCGCACACTGCCTCTCTTACACTGCCTCTCACACTGCCTCGCACACTGCCTCGCACACTGCCTCTCTCACACTGCCTCGCACACTCACACACTGCCTCTCTCACACTGCCTCTCTTACACTGCCTCTCTCACACTGCCTCTCTCACACTGCCTCTCACACTGCCTCGCACACTGCCTCTCTCACACTGCCTCGCACACTCACACACTGCCTCTCTCACACTGCCTCTCTTACACTGCCTCTCTCACACTGCCTCTCTCACACTGCCTCGCACACTGCCTCTCTCACACTGCCTCTCTCACACTGCCTCGCACACTGCCTCGCACACTGCCTCCCTAACATCCACAATGATCATAAATATTCAAATTGCTCCACACTTCGTAATGGTCACTTCAGAACCTTAACTACCCCAACGACCATGTATGTTACTTTCTGCACTAACTACTAAGTTATTCTTATATTCTCAATATCCTTATGTTAGAATCCTGCCTGGTGGTGGATCAGTACCTGATCAACCAGATTATTACTGCTGGCCGCACGTAAACCAACGTAGGAACCACAGCCTCGCTGTCAGGTACTGACTTAATGTGTCTGTCCAGCTCCCTCTTGAAGACAACCAGGGGTCTTGAAGACAACCAGGGGTCTTGAAGACAACCAGGGGTCTTGAAGACAACCAGGGGTCTTGAAGACAACCAGGGGTCTTGAAGACAACCAGGAGTCTTGAAGACAACCAGGGGTCTTGAAGACAACCAGGGGTCTTGAAGACAACCAGGGGTCTTGAAGACAACCAGGAGTCTTGAAGACAACCAGGGGTCTTGAAGACAACCAGGGGTCTTGAAGACAGCCAGGGGTCTTGAAGACAGCCAAGGGTCTTGAAGACAACCAGGGGTCTTGAAGACAACCAGGGGTCTTGAAGACAACTAGGGGTCTTGAAGACAACCATGGGTCTTGAAGACAACCAGGGGTATTGAAGACAACCAGGAGTCTTGAAGACAACCAGGGGTCTTGAAGACAGCCAGGCGTCTTGAAGACAACCAGGGGTCTTGAAGACAACCAAAGTTCTTGAAGACAGTCAGGGGTCTTGAAGACAACCAGGGGTCTTGAAGACAACCAGAGGTCTTGAAGACAACCAGGGGTCTTGAAGACAGAAGGGGGTCTTGAAGACAACCAGGGGTCTTGAAGACAACAAGGGGTCTTGAAGACAGCCAGGGGTCTTGAAGACAACCAGGGGTCTTGAAGACAACCAGGGGTATTGAAGACAACCAGAAGTTTTGAAGACAACCAGGGGTCTTGAAGACAACCAGGGGTCTTGAAGACAGTCAGGCGTCTTGAAGACAACCAGGGGTCTTCAAGACAACCAGGGGTCTTGAAGACAGAAGGGGGTCTTGAAGACAACCAGGGAGTCTTGAAGACAACCAGGGGTCTTGAAGACAACAAAGGGTCTTGAAGACAGCCAGGGGTCTTGAAGACAACCAGGGAGTCTTGAAGACAACCAGGGGTCTTGAAGACAACAAGGGGTCTTGAAGACAGCCAGGGGTCTTGAAGACAACCAGGGGTCTTGAAGACAGACAGGGGTCTTGAAGACAGAAGGGGGTCTTGAAGAAAACCAGGGTTCTTGAAGACAGCCATGGGTCTTGAAGACAGTCAGGAGTCTTGAAGACAGAAGGGGGTCTTGAAGACAACCAGGGTTCTTGAAGACAGCCAGGGAGTCTTGAAGGCAGCCAGGGGTCTTGAAGACAGTCAGGGGTCTTGAAGACAGCCATGGGTCTTGAAGACAACCAGGGGTCTTGAAGACAGACAGGGGTCTTGAAGACAGCCATGGGTTTTGAAGACAGCCAGGGGTCCTGAAGACAGACAGGGGTCTTGAAGACAGCCATGGGTCTTGAAGACAGCCATGGGTCTTGAAGACAGTCAGGGGTCTTGAAGACAACCAGGGGTCTTGAAGACAGACAGGGGTCTTGAAGACAACAAGGGGTCTTGAAGACAACCAGGGGTCTTGAAGACAGACGGGGGTCTTGAAGACAGCCAGGGGTCTTGAAGACAACAAAGGGTCTTGAAGACAGACAAGGGTCTTGAAGACAGCCAGGGGTCTTGAAGACAACCAGGGGTCTTGAAGACAGACAGGGGTCTTGAAGACAGCAAGGGGTCTTGAAGACAACCAGGGGTCTTGAAGACAGACAGGGGTCTTGAAGACAGCCATGGGTCTTGAAGACAGCCATGGGTCTTGAAGACAGTCAGGGGTCTTGAAGACAACCAGGGGTCTTGAAGAAAGACAGGGGTCTTGAAGACAGACAGGGGTCTTGAAGACAGCAAGGGGTCTTGAAGACAACCAGGGGTCTTGAAGACAGACAGGGGTCTTGAAGACAGCCAGGGGTCTATTGGTAATCCAACTTATGTATGGTGGAAGGCAGTGGAACAGTTACACATGGAACTTCTGGTGTTCCCACAATGTAACTATCATATAGACTATTGCAGCAACACACAGACTATTGCAGCAACACACAGACTAGTGCACCAACACACAGACTATTGCAGCAATACACAGACTATTGCAGCAACACACAGACTAGTGTAGCAACACACAGACTAGTGTAACAACACTCAGACTAGTACAGCAACACACAGACTAGTGCACCAACACACAGACTAGTGTAGCAACACATAGACTAGTGTAGCAACACACAGACTAGTACAGCATCACACAGACTAGTACAGCAACACACAGACTAGTGTAGCAACACACAGACTAGTACAGCAACACACAGACTAGTGTAGCAACACATAGACTAGTGTAGCAACACAGACTAGTACAGCATCACACAGACTAGTACAGCAACACACAGACTAGTGTAGCAACACACAGACTAGTACAGCAACACACAGACTAGTGTAGCAACACATAGACTAGTGTAGCAACACACAGACTAGTGTAGCAACACATAGACTAGTGTAGCAACACACAGACTAGTGTAGCAACACATAGACTAGTGTAGCAACACACAGACTAGTACAGCAACACACAGACTAGTACAGCAACACACAGACTAGTGTAGCATCACACAGACTAGTACAGAAACACACAGACTAGTACAGCAACACACAGACTAGTGTAGCATCACACAGACTAGTACAGAAACACACAGACTAGTACAGAAACACACAGACTAGTGTAGCATCACACAGACTAGTACAGAAACACACAGACTAGTACAGCAACACACAGACTAGTGTAGCAACACACAGAATAGTACAGCAACACAGACTAGTGTAGCAACACACAGACTAGTACAGCAACACATAGACTAGTGTAGCATCACACAGACTTATGTAGCAACACACAGACTAGTGTAGCAACACACAGACTAGTACAGCAACACACCGACTAGTGTAGCAACACACAGACTAGTACAGCAACACACAGACTAGTGTAGCAACACACAGACTAGTACAGCAACACACCGACTAGTGTAGCAACACACAGACTAGTGTAGCAACACACAGACTAGTGTAGCAACACACAGACTAGTGTAGCAACACAGAGACTAGTACAGCAACACACAGACTAGTGTAGCAACACACAGACTAGTGTAGCAACACACAGAATAGTGTAGCAACACACAGACTAGTGTAGCAACACACAGACTAGTACAGCAACACACCGACTAGTGTAGCAACACACAGACTAGTGTAGCAACACACAGACTAGTGTAGCAATACACAGACTAGTGTAGCAACACACAGACTAGTGTAGCAACACACAGACTAGTGTAGCAACACACAGACTAGTGTAGCAACACACAGACTAGTGTAGCAACACACAGACTAGTGTAGCAACACACAGACTAGTGTAGCAACACACAGACTAGTGTAGCAACACACAGACTAGTACAGCAACACACAGACTAGTACAGCAACACACCGACTAGTACAGCAACACACAGACTAGTACAGCAACACACAGACTAGTGTAGCAACACACAGACTAGTGTAGCAATACACAGACTTGTACAGCAACACACAGACTAGTACAGCAACACACAGACTAGTACAGCAACACACAGACTAGTACAGCAACACACAGACTAGTGTAGCATCACACAGACTAGTACAGAAACACACAGACTAGTACAGCAACACACAGACTAGTGTAGCAACACACAGAATAGTACAGCAACACAGACTAGTGTAGCAACACACAGACTAGTACAGCAACACACAGACTAGTGTAGCAACACACAAACTAGTATAGCAATACACAGACATGTACAGCAACACACCGACTAGTACAGCAACACACAGACTAGTGTAGCAACACACAGACTTGTACAGCAACACACAGACTAGTACAACAACACACAGACTAGTGTAGCAACACACAGACTAGTGTAGCAACACACAGACTAGTGTAGCAATACACAGACTTGTACAGCAACACACCGACTAGTACAGCAACACACAGACTTGTACAGCAACACACCGACTAGTGTAGCAACACTACGAGTGTTCCCACAACCTATCACACACTAGGGGGTAACAGCACATAACTGGGCGGTCCTAATTTAGTTATAAGATATCCATCCTCCCCCCACACGCCAGGGTCTTAGTCTAGGCGTGTGCAGCGAGGCGTGGGGCCAGGAAGGCGCGGGATCTCACAGTAAATTGATGCATGATGGTCATTTGTATTCAAACACTATCTCTCAGAATCTACCCTCGTGCGCATCTCTCACTCTCTTTTGTTTCCTTTTGTTTTGGTTTGTGGGAGGGGTTGGTAGTGGTGGTGGTGGTGGTGGTGATGGTGGTAGATTGGTTAATTGGGTTTAAAGATCATCTGTTAGACGAGGGTCATTAAGGTTGTGTGTCGTTAAGTCTGTCTACTACACGAGGGTCATTAAGTCTGTCTACTACACGAGGGTCATTAAGACTGCATGTCATCAAGTCTACTACACGAGGGTCATTAAGACTGCATGTCATCAAGACTGTCTACTACATGAGGGTCATTAAGATGGATATGAGGTGCACAATAAACTATCCACTGCCATCCACAGGATGGCAGTGGATAGGTAAGCGAGCCTGGATATGTGTATAAGACAGTTAAGGTCGTTATGCGAGCCTGGATATGTGTATAAGACAGTTAAGGTCGTTATGCGAGCCTGGATATGTGTATAAGACAGTTAAGGTCGTTATGCGAGCCTGGATATGTGTATAAGACAGTTAAGGTCGTTATGCGAGCCTGGATGTGTGTATAAGACAGTTAAGTTCGTTATGCGAGCCTGGATATGTGTATAAGATAGTTAAGGTCGTTATGCGAGCCTGGATGTGTGTATAAGACAGTTAAGTTCGTTAAGCGAGCCTGGATGTGTGTATAAGTCAGTTAAGGTCGTTAAGCGAGCCTGGATGTGTGTATAAGACAGTTAAGTTCGTTAAGCGAGCCTGGATGTGTGTATAAGACAGTTAAGTTCGTTAAGCGAGCCTGGATGTGTGTATAAGACAGTTAAGGTCGTTATGCGAGCCTGGATATGTGTATAAGACAGTTAAGGTCGTTATGCGAGCCTGGATATGTGTATAAGACAGTTAAGGTCGTTATGCGAGCCTGGATGTGTGTATAAGACAGTTAAGTTCGTTAAGCGAGCCTGGATGTGTGTATAAGACAGTTAAGTTCGTTAAGCGAGCCTGGATGTGTGTATAAGACAGTTATGGTCGTTAAGCGAGCCTGGATATGTGTATAAGACAGTTAAGTTCGTTAAGCGAGCCTGGATGTGTGTATAAGACAGATAAGGTCGTTAAGCGAGCCTGGATATGTGTATAAGACAGTTAAGGTCGTTAAGCGAGCCTGGATGTGTGTATAAGACAGTCAAGGTGTGTTAAGCGAGCCTGGATGTGTGTATAAGACAGTCAAGGTGCGTTAAGAGAGCCTGGATGTGTGTATAAGACAGTCAAGGTGAGTTAAGCGAGCCTGGATGTGTGTATAAGACAGTTAAGGTCGTTAAGCGAGCCTGGATGTGTGTATAAGACAGTCAAGGTGTGTTAAGCGAGCCTGGATGTGTGTATAAGACAGTCAAGGTGCGTTAAGCAAGCCTGGATGTGTGTATAAGACAGTCAAGGTGCGTTAAGCTAGCCTGGATGTGTGTATAAGGAAGATAGAGTGCGTTAAGCGAGGCTGAATGTGTATTAACGCACTCAGAAACATTAGGGAGTGAAAAAGAGAATGTTTGATGGTAGAGAGAGTAGGGAGAGACGCCTCTCTCACAGCTGTGAAAAATGGATTGATATGGCCCCTCTCTAACTCTCTCTCTCTCTCTCTCTCTCTCTCTCTCTCTCTCTCTCTCTCTCTCTCTCTCTCTCTCTCTATCTGATCAACACCCCAGTCATTTCATCTACTGAGCTGCTATCTCAGCCACGTACACACACACACACACACACACACACACACACACACACAGGAAACATTTCTTCAGCCACAGAGTAGTCAGGAAGTGGAATGGACTAGAGAAAGATATAGTGGAGGCAGGAACCATACATAGTTTTAAGACAAGGTATGATAAAGCTCATGGAGCAGGGAGAGCAGAGACCCAGTAGCAGACAGCGAAGAGGCGGGGCCAGGAGCTGAGTCTCGACCCCTGCAACCACAATTAGGTGAGTACAATTAGGTGAGTACTCACACACACACACACACACACACTCAGGAGCTATGTCTCACCCCTGCAACCACAACTAGGTGAGTACACACACACACACACACAATCGAAATAATGGGAAGACCAGAACGAGCCTTTGGTTCACCCAAAGGTATAGAGGCCAAAACTAAGTGCGCTAGAGAATGGAAAAAAGTATAGAAGACAGAGGACCCAGGAAAATGAGATTAGTCGAAGAGCCAGAAATGAGTATGCATGGATAAGGAGAGAAGCCCAGTGACAATACGAGAAGGACATAGAACGGAAAGGCAAATCTGATCTGAAGCTGGAAGGAGGAGAGCTCACAGGAAACTACCGAAAAGTATGTAAGAAGCTCAACATGAGATTTAAAAAAGTATTTATAGTGGAGACAGAAAGGTCTCCTGAAAGCCAGAATGGTGGGGTACACCACCAAGTGCTGGACACAATACATACAACCAAGGAGGAGGTAAAGAGGCTGCTATATGAACTAGATACCTCAAAGGAGGTGAGATAATGGAGAAGATTATCAAAAGAGGAATGGTGGAAGCCTAGAAGAGTGGTGGAGCACCTAGAAGAGTGGTGGAGCATCTAGAAGAGTGGTGGAGCATCTAGAAGAGTGGTGGAGTACCTAGAAGAGTGGTGGAGCACCTAGAAGAGTGGTGGAGCATCTAGAAGAGTGGTGGAGCATCTAGAAGAGTGGTGGAGTACCTAGAAGACTGGTAGAGCACCTAGAAAGGGACGAGCTTATAAACGATAACCAGCTTGGTTTCAGGGAAGGGAAATCCTGTGTCAAAACCTACTGGACTTTTACAACAAGGTAACAGAAGCAGGACAGAAGAGAGGGATGGATAGACTGCATTTACTTGGACTGTAAGAAAACTTTCAACACAAGAGATTGGTGCAAAAGCTAGAGGACCAGGCAGGTATAACAGGAAAGGCACTGCAATGGATCAGAGAATAACTGGCAGGGAGGCAACAACGAGTGATAGTACGTGACGAGGTGTCAGAGTGGGCGCCCGTGACGAGCGGGGTTCCACAGGGGTCAGTCCTAGGACCTGTGCTGTTTCTGGTGTATGTGAATGACATGACGGAAGGGATAGATTCAGAAGTGTCCCTGTTTGCAGATGATGTGAAGCTAATGAGAATACCAGCGGACAAGGATCAAGTAAGCCTACCAGAAGATCTGGACAGGCTGCAGGCCTGGTCCAGCAACTGGCTCCTGGAGTTTAACCCCACCAACTGCAAAGTTATGAAGTTCGTGGAAGGACAAAGAAGACCGCACACAGAGTACAGTCTAGGGAACCAAAGACTACAAACCTCACTCAAGGAGAAAGATCTTGGGGTGAGTATAATACTGAGACAGTATACACAGAGGCAGTATACACAGAGAGGCAGTATACACAGAGACACAGTATACACAGGGAGACAGTATAAATAGGGAGGCAGTATACACAGAGAGGCAGTATACACAAAGAGAGGCACTATACACATACACACAGAGGCAGTATACACAGAGAGAGGCAGTATACACAGAAAGAGGCACTATATACACACACAGAGGCACTATACACACACAGGCACTATACACAGAGAGGCAGTATACACAGAGAGAGGCACTATATACACATACAGAGGCACTATATACACACACAGAGGCACTATATATATACACACAGGCAGTATACACAGAGAGGCAGTATACACAGAGAGAGGCACTATATACACATACAGAGGCACTATATATACACACACAGGCACTATACACAGAGAGGCAGTATACACATACAGAGGCACTATATACACATACAGAGGCACTATATATACACACACAGGCAGTATACACAGAGAGGCAGTATACACAGTGGTAAACTGCCTTAGGTCGACATGAAAGAGAGAGAGAGAGAGAGAGAGAGAGAGAGAGAGAGAGAGAGAGAGAGAGAGCGAGAGGCAGTGTGTCGATCCATAAATCACACACACACACACAGCCTCCCTCTCCAGCCCTTTAAGAGGGAGGGAGAAGGGAGAGGAAGAGAGGGAAGAAGGGAGGGGGTAGGGGGATGTTCTTCGCTTCACTTCCGGACAAACAAATATCGCAGGACGCAGTTAGCGCCGCCTCATTTCATTACCAAAGTGATGACTTAATCTCCACTGACGTCATGGGGAGGGGGGAGGAGGGAGGGGAAGAAGGGGGGGAGAGGCAGGGAGGACAGACGAGGCACCATCATGATCTGTGCCTCACAAGATACTATTGTTGTATATACAACCCTCCACCAAACAACAGGAAACTACCCAATATAATTATTATTATTATAATTATTATTATTCCTCCACTACATCACTCTCCAGATTGTTCTACTTCCTGACAACTCCAAGACTGAAGAAGTACTTCGTAACATCCCTGTGACTCATGAGTCGTCAATTTCCAGTTGTGACACCTTGTTGCTGTGTCACATCTCTGGAACATCCTGCCTCTGTCCACCTTGTCAATTCCTCTCAGTATTTTATAAGTCGTTATCATGTCCTCCCTATCTCTCCTGTCCTCCAGTGTTGTCAGGTTGATTCCCTTAACTCCGGGACTAGTCTTGTTGCAAACCTTTGCTCTTTCTTTAATTTATTGACGTGTTTGACCAGGTGTGGGTTCCATACTGGTGCTGCATACTCCAATATGGGCCTGACATACACGGTGTACAGAGTCTTGAACGATTCCTTACTTAGATGTCGAAGCGTTATTCTTAGGTTTGCTAGGCGCCCATATAATGCAGAAGTTATTTGATTGATGTGCGCCTCAGGAGATGTGTTCGGTATTATACTCACCCCAAGATCCTTTTCCTTGAGTGAGATTTGCAGTCTTTGGCCCCCTAGACTGTACTCTGTCTGCTGTCTTCTTTCACCTTCCCCAATCTTCATGACTTTGCATTTGGTGGGGTTAAACTCCAGGAGCCAGTTGCTGGACCAGGCTTGTAGCCTGTCCATATCCCTTTGTAGTTCTGTCTGGTCCTCATCCACTTGTATTCTCCTCATTAGCTTCACATCGTCTACAAACAGGGACACTTCTGAATCTATCCCCTCTGTCATGTCATTCACATACACCAGAAACAGCACTGGTCCTAGGACTGACCCCTGTCCAACCCCACTCGTCACAGGCGCCCACTTTGACACCTCGTCACGTATCATGACTCGTTGTTGCCTCCCTGTCAGGTATTCTCTGATCCATTGTAGTGCCTTTCCTGTTATACCTGCCTGGTCCTCCAGCTTTTGCACTAATCTCTTGTGTGGAACTGTGTCAAAAGTCTTCTTACTGTCCAAGAAAATGCAGTCTACCCATCCTCTCTCTCCTGCCTTACTTCTGTATGTGTTTGTGTACTCACCTAATTGTAGTTGCAGGGATCGATTCATAGCTCCTGGCCCCGCCTCTTCACTGGTCACTACTAGGTCCACTCTCCCTGCTCCAGGAGCTCCATGTGTGTGTGTGAAGGTCGAGTGGAGGGAGAGAGAGGATAAGAGAATTAGTAAGACTGGTCATCATAGTAACCGCTTCCCTGATTGCTTCGCCATAATACTAAGATTTATGTGTGACACTCACCCACCAGACCTTTCCTGCATGTTGTTGTTATTGTAGCAGTTGATGTTATTGTAGCAGTTGTTGTTATTGTAGCAGTTGATGTTATTGTAGCAGTTGTTGTAGTTGTTGCTGTTCTTCGCTTATATTTATGTTCTTCGCTTATGTTTATGTCTGGCCTCTTACACAAGACCAGCAAGTTGAAAAATAAGCCACATGTACAACAGTTAGGTATCTTTGTTGTGAAACGTTTCGCCTACACAGTAGGCTTCTTCAGTCGAGTACAGAGGAGGCAGCAGAAGCAGTAGGAACGTAAAGACGAGGTAATCAGTCCCTCACTCTCGTAGATGTGGTTTTGAGGTGGTCAGTCCCTCAGCCAAGAACTGATCTCCGAGGATTTAGTGCAAGTAACCATGAAGTTAGAACATCACAAAGAAATTAACCGTTTGTAGTGGTAGCTTTTACGAGCCAGAGAGCAACAAGTCTCAGGTGGTGGATGGCAGTACTTCCTACCCTCTTACTCTCAGTGTTAAGGGACCTCAAACTGCCAGTTAAATATCCTTCACTGCCAGTTAAACATCCTTCACTGCCAGTTAAACATCCTTCACTGATAGTTAAACATCCTTCACTGCCAGTTAAACATCCTTCACTGCCAGTTAAACATCCTTCACTGCCAGTTAAACATCCTTCACTGCCAGTTAAACATCCTTCACTGATAGTTAAACATCCTTCACTGCCAGTTAAACATCCTTCACTGCCAGTTAAACATCCTTCACTGCCAGTTAAACATCCTTCACTGCCAGTTAAACATCCTTCACTGCCAGTTAAAGATCCTTCCACTGTCAGAGTACAGGGACCTCAAACTGCCATACTTAAGGGACCTTAATCTATCAAAGGGCCCATCCACTGTCAGGACTAGAGACTATCAATGCAGACGACTTCTATAACTTCTACTGGTGGTGGTGGTGTGTATTTACCTATTTGTGGTTGCAGGGGTCGGGACTCAGCTCCTGGCTCCGCCTCTTCACTGGTCGCTACTAGGTCCACTCTCTCCCTGCTCCATGAACTCCATGTATGTGTGTGTGTGTGTGTGTATGTGTGTGTGTGTGTGTGTATGTGTGTGTGTGTGTGTGTGTGTGTGTGTGTATGTGTATGTATGTGTGTGTGTGTGTATGTATGTGTGTGTGTGTGTATGTATGTTGTGTGTGTGTGTGTGTGTGTGTGTGTGTGTGTGTATGTGTATGTATGTTGTGTGTATGTGTATGTATGTGTGTGTGTGTGTATGTATGTGTGTGTGTGTGTGTGTATGTGTGTGTGTGTGTGTGTGTGTGTGTGTGTATGTATGTGTGTGTGTGTGTGTATGTATGTGTGTGTGTGTGTGTGTGTGTGTGTGTTGTGTACTCACCTAATTGTGGTTGCAGGGGTCGAGACTCAGCTCCTGGTCCCGCCTCTTCGCTGTCTGCTACTGGGTTTCTGCTCTCCCTGCTCCATGAGCTTTATCATACCTTGTCTTAAAACTATGTATGGTTCCTGCCTCCACTATATCTTTCTCTAGTCCATTCCACTTCCTGACTACTCTGTGGCTGAAGAAATGTTTCCTGACATCCCTTTGACTCATCTGAGTCTTCAGCTTCCAGTTGTGTCCCCTTGTTTCTGTGTTCCCTCTCTGAAACAACCTGTCACTATCTACCTTGTCAATTCCCCGCAGTATTTTGTATGTCGTTATCATGTCTCCTCTGACCCTTCTTTCCTCCAGTGTTGTTAGTCCTATTTCCCTCAACCTTTCTTCATAAGACAGACCCCTGAGTTGTGGAACTAACCTTGTCGCAAACCTTTGCACTTTCTCTAGTTTCTTGACGTGCTTGACCAGGTGTGGGTTCCAGACTGGTGCTGCATACTCTAGTATGGGCCTGACGTATACGGTATACAGTGTCTTGAACGATTCCTTGTTAAGGTAACGGAACGCTAATCTTAGGTTTGCCAGTCGCCCATATGCTGCCGCGGTTATCTGGTTGATGTGTGCTTCCGGAGACGTGCTTGGTGTTATACTCACCCCAAGGTCTTTCTCCTTTGATGAGGTTTGTAGCCTTTGTCCACCTAGCCTGTACTCTGTCAGCGGTCTTCTTTGCCCTTCTCCGATCTTCATGACTTTGCATTTGGTGGGGTTAAATTCGAGAAGCCAGTTGCTAGACCAGATGTCAAGCTTGTCCAGGTCTCTTTGAAGTCCTGCTTGGTCTTCATCCGATGTGATTCTCCTCATTAATTTCACATCATCTGCGAAAAGAGACACTTCTGAGTCTATCCCATCCGTCATGTCATTCACATATAGCAAGAATAGCACTGGTCCTAGGACTGACCCCTGCGGTACACCACTCGTCACAGTCGCCCACTGTGATACCTCATCACGCACCATGACCCGTTGTTGCCTCCCTGTGGGGTATTCCCTGATCCATTCCAGTGCCCTTCCTGTTATACACGCTTGTGTGTGACTACTCTGTGGCTGAAGAAATGTTTCCTGACATCCCTTTGACTCATCTGAGTCTGTGTGTGTGTGTGTGTGTGTGATGTATGTGTGTTTGTGTGTGTATGTGTGTGACTACTCTGTGGCTGAAGAAATGTTTCCTGACATCCCTTTGACTCATCTGAGTGTGTGTGTGTTAGTTACCATTTTGTCCTAGGCACATGTCAATTAGACACTAGGCCTGTTGTATATATGTGTGTGTGTATGTGTATGTAAGGAAACACTTCGAAATGTTTCTGCCCCACCGGGAATTGAACCCGGCCCCTCCGTGCGTGAAGCAAGAGCTTTACCACTGGGCCACCGGGGGCGTGTGTGTATGTATGTGTGTGTGTGTGTGTGTGTGTATGTATGTGTGTGTGTGTGTGTGTATGTATGTGTGTGTGTGTGTGTGTGTGTGTGTGTGTGTGTGTGTGTGTGTATGTATATGTGTGTGTGTGTGTGTGTGTATGTATGTGTGTGTGTGTGTGTGTGTGTGTGTGTGTATGTGTGTGTGTGTGTGTGTGTGTGTGTGTGTGTGTGTGTGTGTGTGTAGAATCCCCGACACATGTGTGATAAAGCTCTACACAGAGTGAAACATAACTTGATAAAGCTCTACACAGAGTGAAACATAACTTGATAAAGCTCTACACTGAGTGAAAGATAACTTGATAAAGCTCTACACAGAGTGAAACATAACTTGATAAAGCTCTACAATGAGTGAAACATAACTTGATAAAGCTCTACACTGAATGAAACATAACTTGATAAAGCTCTACACTGAGTGAAACATAACTTGATAAAGCTCTACACTGAGTGAAACAAAACTTGATAAAGCTCTACACTGAGTGAAACATAACATGATAAAGCTCTACACTGAGTGAAACAACTTGATAAAGCTCTACACTGAGTGAAACATAACTTGATAAAGCTCTACACTGAGTGAAACAACTTGGTAAAGCTCTACACTGAGTGAAACATAACATGGTAAAGCTCTACACTGAGTGAAACAACTTGATAAAGCTCTACACTGAGTGAAACATAACTTGATAAAGCTCTACACTGAGTGAAACATAACTTGATAAAGCTCTACACAGAGTGAAACATAACTTGATAAAGCTCTACACTGAGTGAAACATAACTTGATAAAGCTCTACACAGAGTGAAATATAACTTGATAAAGCTCTACACTGAGTGAAACATAACTTGATAAAGCTCTACACAGAGTGAAACATAACTTGATCAAGCTCTACACAGAGTGAAACATAACTTGATCAAGCTCTACACTGAGTGAAACATAACTTGATAAAGCTCTACACTGAGTGAAACATAACTTGATAAAGCTCTACACAGAGTGAAACATAACTTGATCAAGCTCTACACAGAGTGAAACATAACTTGATAAAGCTCTACACTGAGTGAAACATAACTTGATAAAGCTCTACACTGAATGAAACATAACTTGATAAAGCTCTACACTGAGTGAAACATAACTTGATAAAGCTTTACACTGAGTGAAACATAACTTGATAAAGCTCTACACTGAGTGAAACATAACTTGATAAAGCTCTACACTGAGCGAAACATAACTTGATAAAGCTCTACACTGAGTGAAACATAACTTGATAAAGTTCTACACTGAGCGAAACATAACTTGATAAAGCTCTACACTGAGTGAAACATAACTTGATAAAGCTCTACACTGAGCGAAACATAACTTCATAAAGCTCTACACTGAGTGAAACATAACTTGATAAAGCTCTACACTGAGTGAAACATAACTTGATAAAGCTCTACACTGAGTGAAACATAACTTGATAAATATCTACACTGAGTGAAACGTAACTTGATAAAGCTCTACACTGAGTGAAACATAACTTGATAAAGCTCTACACTGAGTGAAACGTAACTTGATAAAGCTCTACACTGAGTGAAACGTAACTTGATAAAGCTCTACACAGAGTGAAACGTAACTTGATAAAGCTCTACACTGAGTGAAACGTAACTTGATAAAGCTCTACACTGAGTGAAACATAACTTGATAAAGCTCTACCCTGAGTAAAACATAACTTGATAAAGCAAATCTTTTATCCACAAGACGCCTGGCTTACCCTGGCTTACCCTGGCTTAGCCTGGCCTAGCCTGGCCTAGCCTGGCTTAGCCTGGCCTAGCCTGGCTCAGCCTGGCATAGTCTGGCCTAGCCTGGCTTAGCCTGGCTTAGCCTGGCTTAGCCTGACCTAGCCTGGCCTAGCCTGGCCTAGCCTGGCCTAGCCTGACCTAGCCTGACCTAGCCTGGCCTAGCCTGGCCTAGCCTGGCCTAGCCTGACCTAGCCTGGCCTAGCCTGGCTTAGCCTGGCCTAGCCTGGCCTAGCCTGACCTAGCGTGGCCTAGCCTGGCTTAGCCTGGCCTAGCCTGGCCTAGCCTGGCTTAGCCTGGCCTAGCCTTGCCTAGCCTGGCCTAACTTGGACGCCAGGAAAGCCGTGTGGACCATCAGGGTGTGACCAAGTGATTGGACACAACGTCAACACGCATGTTAGCTGCGCGTGGGAACACGGTGTCGCAACCCTGTGGCCTCACGCGCAGCAGATTAGCGTAGCGCAGCGCTAACGCGCTCAACGGTACCGCTGCGCCGTCAACGACTCCCGGAAATAAAGGGTTCGATACGGCGCAAACTGAGGTTGCCCTGTAAGCCAAGTGGACCTGGAATGGACTGGCTTAGCCTGGATTATTAACCCTCCTGGGTTACCTATCCTGATTATGGCTTCTCCTCCTCTAGACTGGTCCTAACACCCTTGTCACTTTATCTCCCATCTCTCTCCTCTCTCCTGGCGCCTGCTCCACCCACTTTGCTCCCACGCCCCACCTAGGGGCCAACCAACCCACCATGGGTGTGGCCCGTGGGTAGGGGCCCCCGGGCAGCGCCCCCGAGGGATCCAACAACGATCTCGGAGGGACCATCCCAGTGATTGCTTGCTAATACTCTCTCTTAATCCACCACCACAACGCCCACGCCCATGTTCATACCCACGCCCACCAGCTCCTACACCAGTTCCTCCACCAGCTCCTCCACCAGCTCCTCCACCAGTTCCTCCACCAACTCCTTCACCAGTTCCTCCACCAGCTCCTCCACCAGTTCCTCCACCAGCTCCTCCACCAGCTCCTCCACCAGTTCCTCCACCAGCTCTTCCACCAGTTCCTCCACCAGCTCCTCCACCAGTTCCTCCACCAGCTCTTCCACCAGTTCCTCCACCAGCTTCTCCACCAGTTCCTCCACCAGCTCCTCCACCAGTTCCTCCAGCAGCTCCTCCTCCAGTTCCTCCACCAGCTCCTACACCAGTTCCTCCACTAGCTCCTCCACCAGTTCCTCAACCAGTTCCTCCACCAGTTCCTCCACCAGCTTCTCCACCAGTTCCTCCACCAGCTCCTCCACCAGTTCCTCAACCAGCTCCTCCACCAGTTCTTCCACCAGTTCCTCCACCAGTTCCTCCACCAGTTCCTCCACCAGTTCCTCCACCAGCTTCTCCACCAGTTCCTCCACCAGCTCTTCCACCAGCTCCTCCACCAGTTCTTCCACCAGTTCCTCCACCAGTTCCTCCACCAGTTCCTCCAGCAGCTCCTCCACCAGTTCCTCCAGCAGCTCCTCCACCAGTTCCTCCAGCAGCTTCTCCACCAGTTCCTCCACCAGTTCCTCCAGCAGCTCCTCCACCAGTTCCTCCACCAGTTCCTCCACCAGCTCCTACAGTAACATACATCACTGTCAACTACTCTTCTGTCCTCTCAGATTTTTTTATGATCGTGATTAAGTTATGATGTAATGTGCTTAGGGCTGCCGCCCCCCCGCCCCTTACTATTCCCTACCCCTCCCTACCGTCCCCTACCGCCCCATAACATCCCCAACCCCCTCCCTCCAAACACACAAAAAACAGGCCAAGTGTCAGTCGACAAGGGCCTTTGATAACTAGTAACTACTACTATTAAACACACACACAGATGATGAACCAGCAAGGCTGGACCTCGTATTCACCTTTAATAGCTCAGACATAGGGGATATCACACACAAAAGGCCCCTAGACGCTAGTGATCACTTGGCCTTGAGTTTCGAGGATATAATAGAGTTAACAATTGATAGTGAAGCAGCACAAGAAATATGGGAGAAGACAAACTTCCAAAAAGGGGACTACACAAGTATGAGGCGATTCCTACATGAGGTGCAATGGGTAAGAGAACTAGAGGGAAAGACAGTAAATAAGATGATGGACCAAGTGACCATAAAGTGCAGAGAGACAGTGAAGAAGTTCATAACAGAGAGCCACAGAAACACTGGGAGGACCAG
>WNWK01021522.1:0-33970 GCA_009830355.1 Cherax destructor
AGTATACACCGATGGTTCAAAGTCATCTGACGGCGTCGGATTCGCAGCAGTGTTTCCGGACAGCGTCGTACGAGGGCATCTGTTACCCTCGGCTAGCATATTTACGGCTGAATTGTATGCCATTCTTGTGGCACTTATCCGTATTGCATCTATGCCTGTATCACCATTTGTGGTCGTTTCAGACTCCTTAGTGCTTTACAGGCTATCCGTAAAATTGATACACCTCACCCCTAGTTCTTCGTATCCACCTTTGGTTACGCCGTATCTTTAGCAAGCATAAAGATATTGTCTTTTGTTGGGTCCCTGGTCATGTTGACGTACAGGGCAATGAACAGGCAGACACTGCTGCGCGGTCAGCAGTACATGACCTTCCAGTTTCATATAGAGGTGTTCCTTTCACGGACTATTTTGCGGTCATTGCTACCCACCTTCGCACCCGTTGGCAACAACGCTGGTCTGACCTGCTGAATAACAAACTTCATTCTATTAAACCGGTTATAGGTTTCTGGCCTTCTTCTTGTCACCAATGTCGAGGTTGGGAGACTACACTCTCCCGTCTTCGCATCGGCCACACTCGTCTTACTCACGGGTATCTCATGGAGAGGCTCCTGCCCCTCTCTGTGAGCATTGTCAGGTTCCAGTGTCTGTTCGACATATCCTGTTGGACTGCCCACTCTATCAACGAGCACGCAGAATTTACCTCCAACGACGTCTTCGCTCTGCGGCCCTTTCTTTACCTTCCCTTCTTGCAGATGGCCCCTCCTTTAATCCTGACTCTCTCATTGACTTTTTAACAGAAACTGACTTACTACACAAACTCTGAAGATTATACCTCTAGCACCTCCCTCAGTCCCTTCTACCTCGATCTCTTGCTACCCTCCTCCCCTGCACTATCCACCGTCATCTTGCACTCCATACCCTACTAATCGTCCATCTCCCTCTTACAACCCACTCTCCCTGCATCCTACAATAACCTGCAGCGCTGTATAACCCCTGTGGTTTAGCGCTTCTATTTGATTATAATAATAATATACCTACGTCTTCATACTGTGAATGATTCTTCGAAACTTGCTCTTGCAGCCGCCGTTAGGGGTGGGCTGCAGGTGAAGTTCAAAACCATATTGACACTAAAGGAGGCCTTCATTGTCGCGTGTAACGATGATAAGGAAGCTGAGAAGTTACTCACTACAACAGCCACTACCACTCTCTCTGCTCGAGGATTCACTGTCATGTCATCTCTAGCTCTCAGAGCAAGGAGGACAGTCTTCCTAAAGAAACTTGATTAGCTTCTCACATCTTAACCAGTCGATGAACTCAAGACATCCATTGAGGATCAAAACTCATGGGCAAGAGTGTAGAGCATCATGAAAATACCTGCAGCTTCGTCCATGCTCAAACTCACGTTCACAGATGTGAACATGGCTGCCACTGCTTTGGCTGACAGTCTTGCTGTTTATTACTATTTCATCAGCCCCAATTACATCGAAGTTGAGAGATACCACTACATTCAACATTGTTACTCGTATGTACACAACACCAGAGACTGTTCTGTGAAAGAAAAGAAGTTCTGCACAACCTGTGGATGTGAAGGCCATGATTTTAGGTCTTGCACCGCCTCTGCTCCACCGACACCAACTTGCCTAAATTGCAAAAGCAACGATCATCACACTCTAGCTGCAAAATGTCACAGCATACATTAGAGTGATTAACAATAGATCCCTTTATGTCTTAAAGAGAGAGCTGGATAGACACCTAAAGTCTGTACCTGACAAGCCGGGTTGTGGTTCATACATCAGTCTGCAGGCGGCCAGCAGAAACAGACTGGTTGATGAGGCCCTGATCCACCTCGGGGTATTCTCCATATATTGACTGGAAGGTAGTAAATTCTTAATGGCAGATTACGTATCTGACAGCTTATGCCAAAGTAAACTGATAATCGGTAAAATAAACGAAGCATATTTTAGAACATTTATTTCAATAATTTTCATACACATACATTCAAGCATCGACGAATGAAAATGAATTTTTAATGTTTAAAATGCACTTTAGAAAAGTTGTCAAATATAAAAATAAGTGTACATGGATATTACAGATTACATTGAAGCTACAACAGCCTTGATGCATTCGTTCACATCCTCCCCAGCAGTGATAAAAAACGTAGGTTCTTCTCAAGCAGAGGAGATGAAACCGGTCATCCATGCTTCAGCCCTGAAGCTAGTGTTCAGTTTTTAACTCTGCACAAATTGTCTACAATCCATAGTAACATGATGGAGAAACACTGCAGCAGACGTGATGATCGTCCTGCACCAGAGGTACAGGTAGGTTCGGCGGGTACGCTGTGACCTGGTTCGTCCATGAGGTCACCCGTGTAGCACCGGAAGTTGAAGGAAGCATTCCTGTGGGTGGTGACAGAGATCCTTTAAGATGTGCCACTATCATATTCTGAATTACGGTGTATCGGTACCTCACCAAGGATGTTCTGTAAAAAAAATAATAATGAGTTTAACCAGTAATAAAAAAATTATGAATAACATAAGTTATTTAATGAAATAAAAAGCCTGTCAACAATTGCTAATATACAGGATTAATTCAGGAAGGCGGCAACAAAAATTGTGTTAAGGGAACGAATGCCACTTACCTAACGATGGAAGTTCATCTCGGACTTGTGAGAAAGAAGGTGCGCATCAAGCCATGACTTGTACTCGAAGACCTTGGAGCAGCGAGGACACTGATAGCCACGCTTTGGACAGCCAAGATTCGGTGTGTATTCCGCGAGGTGTTGCTCAAACTTAGCTTTGCGCTTGTAAGTCTCGGAGCAATAAGGGCATTGATAAATGCTCATTTTCCTTCGCTTTTTGGGAGGCAGGACAACTGACTCCTGATCCTGGAGTTTAGACTTCTTGCTGTTTGAACGGTGAGTTAGTGTGTCCCTCAGACCACTGTTTGTTTGTAAAATTCTTGGAACAAAGAAGAAACTGCCGTTCTCCAGCACAAACTTCCTCCTTTCTTGGTGTGACAGCTGTGTGTCCAGAAGGTAAATTCTTAGGCGTTACTGTAACATCTTTCTGGATCTCGCCAACTTGTTTGTACTTGTGGGTGAGAAAGTGTCTCTCGAGCCTACTTTTATATTTGAAAGACTTGTTGCAATGAGGACACTGGTGAACCTTCGGGGTTCTACATTCCCGAGCAGGTACCTTGTCATCCGTAACGCTTGCCCGAGGAAGGCAGCTGAGTAGGTGATTCGTAAAATTGTGTTCGTAAGAATAAATATTGTAGCAATTAGGACACTGATGCAGCTGATGTCCCTAGCGCCCCGTGGTTTTCAAGTTTTTCCCTGTTCATGTGGAACATAAATTGCTAGAAGTTTTGTTAGTTGGGGATTGGTCATGGACTTCTTTTTCCGGTTGTCGGAGTTCAGCTTGCTGATCCTGTGTTTGGACTTCATTCTGTAAAACATGTTCCAATTCTTCATCGTCGACGTGATTCTCGTCACTGGCTGAGGATTCGTTGAGTAAATAATCACAAAACACATCCATTAAGCGACAGTTTAAATCGATTTCCATTAGATCCATGTCTGGAACACTGTGACTAGTAGATGAGTCTGACAAACTAAGCACTGATGAGGAGAAGCGAGTTGTTGTTGTTGTATATTCGCCGGTACATCCGGCCAGGGTCTTCTCCAAATGGTGACCTGCCATTGGCCCGCTGGGTAGAGGGTGTTGGTCATCTTCTTTCTTTCTTGCTGGGGCTCTAGCAAAATCAATGAGTCGTTAGTTAAGAACATTAGAACATAAGAAAGATGGAACACTGCAGCAGGCCTACTGACCCATGCGAGGCAGGTCCATGTAACTCCCCGGAGTTACATGGACTACCTGGAGTTAACCCTCTCCAGGTAAACTCCAGGTAGTCAGGTCACTTCTACTTAAGCAAGGAGCACTGCATAAGACCTAGTAGCAGAAGCTAGTCCGGTCCAACTCACACCCACCCACACATGTATTTATCTAACCAGCATGTGATCCAGAAATTCCAGCGGAACAGTCATTCACGCTGACTCAAAGTCAACGATAAGGACAACGTATTTATTATCACTTCAATATGGAGGACTCTTCAGACAGTCGACGAGCAGGGACGGCTCCATTGTCAACTGCAAGAGCATGCCTTTTATACTCCAGTAGCCCCGGTGCAGTGTTCCTCCATTCTAATGTTCGACACCTCATCACACTTGAGTACCTCACATTGCACCTGACTGAATGACCTGATCTCACCACCTATATAAGCCAACCTCTTGTGACTCGTTCAAGGATTGGATGAGGTTCGTGGTACTGTCTTGGCCCGTGTCTTGACCAATTGGTGACCTGTCATGTAGGTTCAAGGTTAGGTAAGGTTTCTCAGGAAACAGGACAAACGTTTCCAGACTCTGGTTTTAGTCAGATGATGACCCGCTGATGGAGTATGTGGTCATCTGAGTTCTTCCGCTGGCTTACCGGTTCACCCTTAAAATATTATGGTAATAGTTAAAACCATTTGTTTGTGAAGGTTCATGGTATATTTCCCCAAACATGATAGTTTATAACATAGTTTAATTCGGAAAAATATTTTAAACAACGTTTAGCTAATTTGCTGGGAACGATTATTTGGAATTGTTGCAAATGAAGTTTCAACCATATAATATATTTAAAGAAATATATTTTGAGAAAACAAATAATCAGATGTCTTTATATTAGTTCCTCTTAATAAAGAAAAATATTATATTTTTTTTTCACTCTGTTTTCTGTTTTTTGGTTAGGTTTACATAAAAAAAAATTTGCTAATATTTCGCATCTATATAAGAAACCCAGAATTTAATAGAATATATAAGTTCATTTTCGTTTCATGAGTTTGCTAAAATATATACAGTAATATAGAATGAAAAAGACAATATTATTTAATTGAATTTATTTCATAATTGTTAGTGAAAAACTTGTTCTTCATACACATGCAGATATTATATTCTGCTTCTTGACTCAGCCCATTGCGGTCACAGCAGCTGTGACTCTCCTCATTCAGTCTCCATGCGATCCCCGTTGGGGAGGGAAATCTATACCTCCGTCTTCGTCCTTGATTGGGCACCAAGATGAGTTATGCAAATCGAGTCAAGATCGAACCTCCAGTGGTACTGTGAATGATTCCTCGAAACTTGCTCTTGCAGCCGCCATTAGGGGTGGGCTGCCGGTGAAGTTCAACACAATATTGACACTAAAGGAGGCCTTCATTGTCTTGTGTAATGATGATAATGAAGCTGAGAAGTAGCTCACTACAACAGCCACTATCACTCTCAGTGCTCGAGGATTCACTGTCATGTTATCTCCAGCTCTCAGAGCAAGGAGGACAGTCTTCCTCAGGAAACTTGATAAGCTTCTCACATCTCAACCAGTCGAGGAACTCAAGACATCCATTGAGGATCAAAACTCATAGGCAAGAGTGGAGAGCGTCATGAAAATACCTACAGCTTCGTCCATGCTCAAACTCACGTTCACTGATGTGAACATGCTGCCACTGCTTTGGCTGATGGTATTGATGTTTATTACTATTTCGTCAGCCCCAATTACATGGAAGTTGAGAGATACCACTACACTCAACATTGCTGGAATTGTTACTCGTATGTACACAACACCAGAGACTGTCCTGTGAAGGAAAAGAAGTTCTGCACAACCTGTGGATGTGAAGGCCACGATTTTAGGTCTTGCACCGCCTCTGCTCCACCGACACCAACTTGCTTGAATTGCAAAAGCAACGATCATCACACTCTAGCTGCAAAATGTCCCACTCGCAAAAACATTATGAAGAAGACTCAAGAAGCGGCACAGAAAAAGTCCTCTTCCATATCACCTATTTATGCTGCTATTGCGAAATTTCACTACCAACATCGCACCTGACTGTGACCCAACTACAATCTACTATTGCATGGTCTATGCACACATGCATAACGTTGCTGTTCCTGGGACTTTCAACACATCCATTAATGAACTCTTCAATTTAAACAACATGCCAGAGTTCACCTTCCCAGCTTCTCCACCATCTTCAACCATTCTCAACACCAAATCGAGTCCTGTCGTTACTTCTGCACCTTCAACTTGCTCCCATGCAGCTCCTCCACCATCAACTCCAAGTGGCTGCTGGTTACTGCTGACACCAGAGCATAGTGCTGCTGATTACTGCTGACACCAGAGCATAGTGCTGCGGTTACTGCTGACACCAGAGCATAGTGCTGCTGGTACTGTACCCAGAGCATAGTGCTGCTGGTCACTGCTGACACCAGAGCATAGTGCTGATGGTGACTGCTGACACCAGAGCATAGTGCTGCTGGTCACTGCTGACACCAGAGCATAGTGGTGCTGGTCACCCCAACCAATGAGGTGCCTTCATTGTCTCCACACGTCTCAGGAACTAACCAACCAGCATCCACCATGCCTCCAACAGCTCTTTCTATATCCACTAATGTTGGCTATTCAGAGACCTGGCCTCTATGTCGTCACATCCTGCCAAAGCCAAACCTACACCACCTTATGCTTCATGTATGGATACAATCCCATACAATGATCACCATTCTTATCACCACTGGTCTGGAATTACCTTCTATACTACTGCACGTCATGCTCAAGCCATGCTCTTACCCTATCTACGCCAGCAGATTGCGAACGGGATTGGGAAATTCACCTGTGCCTCCGATACCATCTGTAGCCCAGAACAACTTCTTGATCTCATACAACAAGCTATTGACAAAGAAGCCTCAGTTGGTAGGCAAAAGAAAACTAGATTCAACCTCATTCCTGTGTCCCACTACAAGACTATCAAAAGTGGATACGTATTTGACAACAACTTGGAAGTTGTGAAACATCGTCACAACTCCAAATAAAATCGCCTCTCCACCGATCACTCATCACACAGCAGCAATCCTTCCCAGCCTCCAACATCGCCTTCTTGCCGTCCGTCAGCAACCAATCACCATCAAGATTGAATTTCGCCCACAAAGCGAGATGCAGCCAGCCACTGTTCTGTTTTTCTAGTGCCTTGTACGTCGTCGTCCCTCTGCTTTACAATGCCTAGCGGTTGGGTTTAGTCCTGACTCTTTATCTTCGACTCAAGACCTTCCTTTCCGCAGGTATTCTTCGTGAGTCCCTACTTTCCCCTCGCTCCACGTGGGTTCTTACCTGTGAGGCCTTCGTTCGTTCGTTCTTCATAGAACATACTAAATATGGATTTTTCTGTTGTTCCTGAGCTCGTACCCCAATTTATTGTCAAAAAAAGTATATGTATTTTGACGTATTACATGTTCACAAAGGAATTAATAAGAGATACGGATGAAGAATTAAATACATATTTCATTGAACAGTATTACATTGGCTGTTTACAAACTGTTACAGATTGTTTTATGGGACGGGTTGCAATACACAACAGTCACAGGTACAATACACTCAAAAACACTAAACAGACACAGGTATCCCAAACACTTTCAACACACTTAAGTACATGTCTCCGCAGACTCTGATAAGAGCACTTTTAACATTCATAGGGAGGGGCTAAACCCTTCCGGGTCATGAAGTTCTTGCAGAATGAGAGGAAATCGGATTTGGTGCATCGAATGGATGGGGCAGTTCCAGTTCCATAGGTCGTATGTCTTTGATGGGTAGAGAGAATTTTATATGGCAGAGTTAATAAACGTCAGTGAGCGATAAGTCAAGAGGTGGTTTATGATCCAGATAACACCTTCAAACTTACCTAGGTAAATGCATCTAACAAATTAATGACAAAGACAACTTACATGGTAAAATATAGGTAGAGAAAAATGGCATATGGAAGTTGCCCAGGAAAATACAGCTAGCAAAGTAATGACATAGATAACTCACGAAATCGTAATGACACGATTGCAATCAAACTATACCACGGTCAGAGATAGAACCCGGGATCAGAGAGTGTCATTATGATTTTGTGAGTCATGATGACGGATTTTAGGAGACTTGAGCTAGAGTTCGTCACGGCCACGCTGGCGAGAGATTCATCAGTAAAAAACTTGCATTTGTGGTCACAGTGGTGCCTATGCTAACCTTCCTATGGTGTATAAATATACCTAGTTGGATGAATCTTATTGAAGCTAGCTGGCCCAGTGGCTAGCGAGTCGGTCTGGAGTTTTATGACTCTCTGATCGCGGGTTTTATCCCCACCCAGGCAACTACAGTTAGCAAAGTAATAACATAAATAACTCGTATCATCAGTAAGGCCAGCAAAATAATAAGAGATAAATCACGTAGGCAAATACAAGCAACAAAGTAATAACTCAGAGATAAATAAAACTCGCAAAGTAATAACGTAGTACGCTGAGGCAAATGCTACTCGCACAGTAATAACACAGATAACTAACCGAGGTAAGTATATCTTGCAAGGTAATGACACACATTAAAAAAAATAGCAGAGATAACCTTCCAACTTAACCTTCTAATTTACACAAACATTCGATAAGAGCAGCAGTTTGTCTGTGGAATTTAAAATCTGTTTTCTCTGTTTTCATGGAATTATTTTTTATATCTATACACATGAAGCCAACCATCCACTAATGAACACTTACTCCGTTTAGATACTATATTCGCAATGCCTTTGCTATTAAACACTTGCTTATAATAATTTCTTTTTAACGTGAAAAAGTGTATGACACTTCCTGGTATTATAACATAATAACCCCAGGTCTCTCGTTAGGCGTTCCAGGTAATGTTTTTTCTCGAAAATTTCTTGTCTTAGAAAGAATTGTTTGTCCTGGTTAATAACTTTTATCCTGACAATGTCCTTCAGGATTGTATTTCTAGCACCACTCATTTTATACTTAGTATTAGTGACCTAGGAAGCAGCCTCTCCCCATAATGCTACCGAAACCGTTTCTCCTGGGGCCACAACTGATAAGTTTAATATTTCTGTTCCTAAAACACATCAGATTTCTTTTACTGAACCCATTGTTTCTAATGCTTTGTTATACGTGTAAGGACACTATTTTTTAACGTGATACAGTCCGGTTTCTTGGACTTTTAGTTTGAAGTATGTCATAGACCTCGTGTTATCTCCTTGAAAAAAACTTGCCATAGCCAGCAGAACAATATTAAACCATTTGGCAATTTTTCTTAGAGGGTTGATACAAGAACTCTCGTCTTCATTCTTCATTAATCTTATCGAGACTGGGATATGACGGCCAATTATGTTATGCATTCTCTTTGTAAATTTGTTCCAATTTATCAGAGATTGAGTTTGTTTTTATGAGCTTTTCATTCCTCTCTGGTCCAGAGCCAATATGCAAAGCGAATGTTCTGTCTTTTCATCATCGGTGTGATGCCTATTCTTTTTTATATTTTGTCCACTCGAATGACCTCTACGATCCTTTTATACATTCACTCTACATGTACATTCTTCATTTCTTTCCTTTTTTTCCATTGGAAGTTCTGACAATACATGTTTGTTTTTCCTCACTTCTGGCGCGAATGTTCAATTGCCTAATGAACCGTCTCTCTCCGTTTTTTTAACCAATTCCGATCTCATTCTGTAGTTGTTGTAATATACACTGACGGTTCTAAGTTGATTTAGAACCGTCAGTGTAGTTTTGCAGCAGTTTTTTGAGTCAGAGTTGTAGGAGGTCATTTATTTTTTAGACTCTGTTAATATTTTTATAGCGGAGCTATATGCAGTTTTCATCATTGTTATATCTTTTGCATCTCTGCCCACCTCAATATTCATTGTAGTTCCATCACATCAAAAACTTATGAAAAAAAAAAAATTCCCTTATCCCCTCATTCTTTATAAAAATTTAGTTGAGATGCATTTTTAATAATATCATTTTCTGTAGTGGGTTTAGCACTTAGTTATACATATAATAATAACTGTCAGTAAGGCAGTTTTTAATTATATTTACATATTGCTTTGACTCTAGTAAACCCGCAGAGACAGTCTATGTATTGTAATTGCGTCGGATTTCACTAAAAACAAACGGATCCTTTTCTGCAACTTAGTTTTTGTAATAATAATTACAACAATAATATAATACAAAAATTAATTATCAAGGCAGTTCTACGTTATATTTACAAATACCTTTGAGGGTAGTAAAATCATACTGACAATCTTTGTATCAGACTGTTTAGTTGCGCTGCATTTCTAGTAAAAACCAATGCATTATTTTCTGCATTGCTATATAACCCTTGGGGGTTTAGCATTAAGTTTAAATTATAATAATAATTGTCATTAATTCAGTTCTGAATTATATATGCATATAAACAATATGAAGTTCAATGAAGACAAATTCGTATTACTCCGCCATGGACAACTCAAGGAAATAAAAACTGTATCGGAGTATAAAACAAATTACAGTAGCACAATAGAGCGAAAAACTAATGTGAAGGACGTGCGAGTGGTAATGTCATAGAATTTCTCCTTCAAAGATCACAACAATGTGTCTACCACATTTGCTTGGAAAATGATATGATGGACAATGAGAACATTCAAAACAAGGGATGTCCCTAGCTCGATCGCTAGCGCACTCAGCTAACACACTGAGGTCCGAAGTTCGAATCTTCTCTGGTTCGGCTGAAAACTTTAGGGACGTGTATCCATAAGACACCTGCTGTCCCTGTTCACCCATCAGTGTAAATGGATAAGTGGGTGTTAGTCGACTGGTGTGGGTCGCATCCTGGGACAAAACTGACCTAATTTGCCCAAAATGCTCAGCATAACAAGGGACTTTCTATATAGTAGTATGTCATTGATGTCAGCTAGGCCTGTATACCTTGTACATGTACTTGTAGAAATAAAGATATGAAATATTATTATTAAATTAAATGATGATCTCTTCACATCACATGATCTCTTTACGCTGGAATAATAATGTACTCTAAAGGCCACTTCCAAGGCAGGCGAAATTGCAGACCTGTGGAATAGAGAATTTTCACTGTATAAGGCTAACTGGAGTTTACCTGGAGAGTTTCGGGGGTCAACGCCCCTGCGGCTCGTTTTGAGACCAGGCCTCTTGGTGGATCAATTTCTGATCAACTAGGCTGTTACTGCTGGCCGCACGCAAACTGACGTACGAACCACAGCCAGGTTGGTCAGGTACTGACTTTTGGTGCAAGTCCAGCACGTTCTTGAAGACAGCCAGACATTTGATAATGTATACTTGGAAAATCCCAGGACTAGCCCCAAATCATCACATCGAAATCACTCCCTACGAAAGCAAAAGACTCGGAAGTCGATGCACATCCCCCCCCCCATCAATCCCGAAGGAAAAGCAAAGGTTCCCTGAGTACACTAAGACACAACATAATGTGTCACAGGCCCAAGACTGTTTAACTGCCTAACAGCATACCTAAAGGGGATTACCAATAGACCCCTTTCTTTTTTAAAGAGGGAGCCGGATGGACACCTAAAGTCGGTACCTGTACGGAGAGTTAGTGTTTGTCTCTTAGACCACTGTCTGTAAAATTCTTGGAACAAAGAGGAAACTGCCGTTTTCCAGCACAAACTTCCTCCTTTCTTGGTGTGACACCTGGGAGTCCAGAAGGTAAATTCTTAGACGTTGCCGTAACATCTTTCTGGATCTCGCCAACTTGTTTGTACTTGTGGGTGAGAAAGTCTCTCTCTAGCCTACTTTTATATTTGAAAGACTTGTTCCAATGAGGACAATGGTGAACCTTCGGGGTTCTACGTTCCCGAGCAGGTAGCTTGTCATCCATAACGCTTGTCCGCGGATGGCAGCTGAGTAGGTGATTCGCAAATTTGTGTTCGTAAGAGTAAATATTGTAGCAATTAGGACACTGATGCAGTTGATGTTCCCGACGAACCGTCGTTTTCAAGTTTTTTCATGTTCGTGTGGAACATAAATTGCTAGATTTGTTAGTTGGGGATTGGTCATGGATTTCTTTTTTCGGTTGTCGGATGCTCGTGTTTGGGCTTCATTCTGTAAAACACGTAACAATTCTTCATCGTCGACGTGATTCTCGTCACTGGCTGAGGATTCGTTGAGTAAATAATCACAAAACACATCCATTAAGCGGCAGTTTAAATTGCCTTCCATTAGATCCATATCTGGAACACTGTTCCAAACATGAGACATGAGAAACTAAGTACTGATGATGAGAAGCGAGTCACCAGAGGTTGGCATATATTAGGTGAGATCAGGTAATTCAGTCAGGCGCAATGTGAGGTACCCAAGTGAGATGAGGTGTCGAACATTAGAATGGAGGAACACTGCACTGGGGCTTCTGGAGTATAAAAGGCATGCTCTTGCAGTTGACAATGGTGCTGTCCCTGCTCGTCGACTGTCTGAAGAGTCCTCCATTTTAAAGTGATAATAAATACGTTGTTCATTATCGCTTTGTACTGCTGTGCTTCTACCGTTGACTTGGAGTCAGCGTGAATGACTGTGAACCGTTGGAATTCCTCGATCACATCCTGGGATGTCTCCAACTAACGACTCATTGCTTTTGATAGTGCAGATTGCAGGTTAGTAGAACATCTAGGAAACAGAGGTTTGGTGTTGTATTTAGAGACAAATGTTGTCTTACCACAAACCAATTTGGCGTTCGTTAATTGCCGATCTACTAATGAACATTTACTCTGTTTAGATACTATTTTCGTAATGCCTTTGCTATTAAACACCGTTTCTCACTGGGCCACTACTGATGAGTTTAATATTTGTTACTAAAACACATCAGATTAATTTTACTAAACCAATTGTTGCTTTTAGTGCTTCGTTATACCTGTATGGACACTGTATTTTTTAACGTGATACGGTCCGATTTCTTGGCCTTTTATTTTGGCGTATGTCATGGAAACCTCGCATTATCTTCCTGAGAAAATAGAAAACTTGCCATAGCCAGCACAACCAACTTAAAACATTTGGTAATCTTTCTTAGAGGGTTGATGTAAGAACTCTCGTCTTCATTCTTCCTTAATCTTATCGAGACTGGGATATGACGACCAATTTTATTATACATTCTCTTTCTAAATTTGTTCCAATTTATTAGGGATTGCGTTTGTTTTTATGTGTTTTTTATTCCTCTCTGGTCGAGTGCTGATATGCAAAGCGAATGTTCCGTCTTTGCATCATCGGCGTGATGCCCATTGTCTACGATATTTTATACACTAATGATCTTTACGATCCTTTTATACATTCCCTTTAAATGTACATCCTGCATTTCTTTCCTCTTTTTCTATGGGAAGTTCTGACAATACATGTTTGTTTTTCCTCATTTCTGAACACGAAAGTTCAGTTGCCAAATGAACTGTCTGGCTCCCTTTTTCTTAACCACTTCCGATCTCATTCTGCAGTTGTTGATCATACACTGACGGTTCTAAGTTGATTTAGAACCGTCATTGTAGGTTTTGCAGCAGTTATTTTCAGACAGAGTTGAATTAGGTCATTTATTTTTTAGTAAGTTTATTCATTTATACACAAATACTGTTACATAGATGATATACATAGCAGCATATGTGTAGAGAACCTATGATAACCCAAAAAAAAGTCAGTCACTTATTTCCATTGGGGTCCTTTGAACGTGAGCCGACCTTGCCATGACTCGGTTAATATTTTTATAGCGGAGCTATAAGCAATTTTCATCATTGTTATATCTTCTGCATCCCTACTTCAATATTCATTGTAGTTTCAGACTGGTTTAGTGCTATACAGCTTATATAAAAAAAATTATTTTCATCCCCTCATTCTTCGTAAAGAATTTTAGGTGAGACGCATTTTCGTTAAAAAGAAAGATATCACTTTCTGGAGTTCTGTATAACCTTTGTGGGTTTAGCACTTAGTTATAATTATAATAATAATTGTCATCAAGGCAGTTCTGGATTATATTTGCATGTTGCTTTGTAATAAAATAGTAAACAGTATTGGACTGTTAATTGCATCGCATTTACAGTAAAAACAAACTCATCATTTTCTGCAATGCTGTATGACCCTTGAGGTTTAGCACTCAGTTTTATGTAATAATAATAATGATAATTATTAATAATAGTCATTAATTAAGATCTGAATTATATTTGTACATAGGAAACAATATGAAGTTCAGTGAAGACAAATTTCTATAACTCCGCTATGGAAAACTTGAGTAAATAAAAACTTTATCGGAGTTTGTAACAACTTTCAATAACACAATTGAGCAAAAAAATTAATGTTTAGGACGTGCGAGTGGTAATGTCAGGGAATCTCACCTTCAAAGATCACAACAACGTATCTACAACATTTGATAGGAAAATGATATAATGGATAATGAGAACATTCAAAATAAGGGATATCAAGTCAATGATGAATCTCTTCAAATCACATGTTCTCTTTACGCTGGAATAATAATGTACATTAAAGGCCACTTCGAAAGCTGGCGAAATTGCAGACCTGTAGAAGACAGAGAATTTTCATTGTAAGTATAAGTGCCAAAAAACACCTAAATTTCTGGGAATGGTTGAAAGCCCTTGAATTGTACTAACTGCAGCACAAGCTAAAAAGGTACTTGATAATATATACTTTTAAAATCCTAGAGGGACTAGTCCCAACTCATCACACCGAAATCACTCTACAAAAGACTCGGAAGTCGGTGCAACATACCCGCCCCCACCCCAAGGAAAAGCACTGGTGCTATGAGTACGCATAATAATAATATCTTTATTTACTACAAGTACATGTACATGGTATACAGGCTTAGCTGACATCAGTGACATACTACTATATAGAAAGTTCCTTGTTATGCAGAGCATTTCAGGCAAATTAGGTCAGTGTCCTAGGATGCGACTCACACCAGTCGACTAACACCCAGGTACCCATTTTACTGATGGGGAACATAGACAACAGGTGTAAAGAAACACGCCCAATGTTTCTGCCCTGGCTGGGAATCGAACCCAGGCCCTCGCCTGGCCACCAGACCACGTAATGTGTTACAGGCCCATGACTGCTCAACTGCCTCTCAGCATACAGCTCCAGATGGAGCTGGACAGACACCTAAAGTGACAAGCCGGGTTGTGGTCTTACATCGGTCTGCGTGCGGCCAGCAGAAACAGACTGGTTGATGAGGCCCTGATCCACCTCGGGGTATTCTCTAGGTACATACTGGAAGGTAGTAAATTCTTAATGACAGATTACGTATATGACAGCTTATGCCAAAGTAAACTGATAATTGGTAAAATAAACGAAGCATATTTTAGAACATTTATTTCAATAATTTCCATACACATACATTCAAGCATCAACGAATGCAAATGAATTTTATGTTTAAAATGCACTTTAGAAAAGTTGCCAAATATAAAAATAAGTGTACATGGATGTTGCAGATTACATTGAAGCTACAAGAGCCTTGATGCCTTCGTTCACATCCTCCCCAGCAGAGATAGAAAACGTAGGTTCTTCTGAAGCAGGGAAGATGAAACCGGTCGTCCATGCTTCAGCCCTGAAGCTAGTGTTCAGTTTTTAACTCTGCACAAATTGTCTACAATCCATAATAACATGATGGAGAAACACTGCAGCAGACTTGATCGTCCTGCACCAGAGGTACAGGTAGGGTCGACGGGTACGCTGTGACATGGTTCGTCCATGAGGTCACCCGTGTAGCACCGGAGGTTGAGGGTCGCACTCCTGTGGGTGTGGTTCCACAATCATATTCTGAATTACTGTGTATCGGTACCTCACCAAGGATGTTCTGTAAAAAAAAAATAAGTTTAATCAGCAATAAAAAAAATATGAATAACATAAGTTATTTATTGAAATAAAAAGCCTGTCAACCATTGCTAATATACAGGATTAATTCAGGAAGGCGGCAACAAAAATTTTGTTAAGGGAACGAATGCCACTTACCTAACGATGGGAGTTCATCTCGGACTTGTGAGAAAGAAGGTGTGCGTCAAGACCTCGAAGACTTTGGAGCAGCGAGGACACTGATGGCGAAACTTTGGACAGCCATGATTCGGTGTGTATTCCGAGAGGTGTTGCTCCAACTTAGCTTTGCGCTTGTAAATCTCGGAGCAATTAGGGCATTGATACATGCTAATTTTCCTTCGCTTTTTGGGAGGCAGGACAACTGACATCTGGTCCTTGAGTTTAGACTTCCGGCTGTTTGAACGGCGAGTTAGTATGTCCCTTAGACCACTGTTTGTGTGTAAAATTCTTGGAATAAAGAGGAAACTGCCGTTCTCCAGCACAAACTTCCTCCTTTCTTGGTGTGACAGCTGTGTGTCCAGTTGGTAAATTCTTAGGCGTTACTGTAACATCTTTCAGGATCTCTCGAGCCTACTTTTATATTTGAAAGACTTGTTGCAATGAGGACACAGGTGAGCCTTCGGGGTTCTACGTTCCCGAGCTGGTACCTTGTCATCCGGAACGCTTGCCCAAGGATGGCAGCTGAGTAGGTGATTCGTAAAATTGTGTTCGAAAGAATAAATGTAGCAATTAGGACACTGATGCAGCTGATATCCCCGGCGCCCCATGATTTTCAAGTTTTTCTCTGTTCGTTTGGAACATAAATTGCTAGAAGTTTTGTTAGTTGGTGATTGGTCATGGATTTCTTTTTTCCGGTTGCCGAAGTTCAGCTTGCTGCTCCTGTGTTTGGACTTCATTCTGTAAAAGTTAGTTTGATATCTTTATTATGCACCCCATACCCATCCTGTGGGCGGTAGTCAAAAGATTACAGAGGTACATAATGAGTCCAGGGACTGGACCTCAAAGTTTGATAGCTGAGCAAGTTACAAAGGTAATGAACTCAGATGGTCACAATCATGACAAGTTACAAAGGTATTTGCAAATTACAGAGGTATATATAGGGTCCAGAAACTGGGCCCCAAAGTTTTGATAGCTGAACAAGGTACAATGGTAATTAATTCACTAGTTACAAGGTAATGAATCATGTAAGTAAATTTACTTACGTCTGTACATGGTTGCACTCATGAACAAATTATAAAGCAATGAGCAATCTATTAGTCTACACCCAGCCACAACTGTAATGAGTTATTGGTGCAAATTTTAATTGTTGGGTCACACACACACACATATACATATACATACATATATACCACACACACATATATACACATACAGTACATACACACACACACTACACACTGTACACAACACACTTACCACAGGTCATCTATTTCACATAGACAGAATGGTTGTAAATACCACTGTGATAAAATCGACATTCTTGTAACTTTCAATGCAGGAGCAACATTAGGATTTTATCCATCAATCGTAATACCACTGTGACAATAACAACTGAAAGTTCTAATTGTCTCTGAGTCTAATCGTGTATCATATAACCATGCAATAATCAACTGGAGTTTATCTGTTGAGTTACATCTGGTTGGGTAACCTGCCAATATACTTTACATACGGTACTAGTGACATCAACGCATTTTGGATGCACCTGACATGGCTCCTCCTGCATGATAGAATGATGATAGATGGACTGACTGGTGTCAAACTCCCTGAGTCTTAAGTCAATAAAATTCAGTTGAAGTTCTTTTCGTATTATTGTTCTCAAACTGCTAACTGACAAGCCAAGATTGTAATCTATCCCCTCTTTGAAAGCATAAAACTTAGCCAATTTATCAGTTCTATCATGCATCTGAAGACCAATGTGAGATGGAATCCACAGCATGTGCACTCTGACTCTACTATCCAGAATCCTACCATACCTGTGCCTGACTTCTGACACGAGCATGCTACAAGTTATACTTGATGAGTTGAGAGCATTTATGGATGACAGAGAATCAGTTACAATTAGAGAGTTATTCTGTAAAACACGTTCCAATTCTTCATCGTCGACGTGATTCTCGCTACTGACTGAGGATTCGTTGAGTAAATAATCACAAAACACATCCATTAAGCGACAGTTTATATCGACTTCCATTAGATCCATGCCTGGAACACTGTGTCTAGTAGATGAGACAGACAAACTAAGCACTGATGATGAGAAGCGAGTCACCAGAGGTTGGCTTATATAGGAGGTGAGATCAGGTCATTCAGTCAGACGCAATGTGAGGTACTCCAGAGTGATGAGGTGTCGAACATTAGAATGGAGGAACACTGCACCTGGCCTACTGGAATATAAAAGGCAAGCTCTTCCAGTTGACAATGGCGCCGTCCCTGCTCGTCGACTGTCTGAAGAGTCCTCCATATTGAAGTGATAATAAATTCGTTGTCCATTATCGCTTTGTACTGTAGTGCTTATACCGTTGATGTGGAGTCAGCGTGAATGACTGTGAACCGCTGGAATTCCCGGATCGCATGCTGGGATGTCTCCAACTAACGACTCATTGCTTTTGCTAGTGCAGATTGCAGGTTAATGGAACATCTAGTAAACAGTGGTTTGGTGTTGTGTTTAGAGACGAATATTGTCTTTCCTCAAACCAATTTGGCTTTCGTGAATTGCCGATCCACTAATGAACATTTACTCTGTTTAGACACTATATTCATAATGCCTTTGCTATTAAACACTTGTATACCTGTACAAGGCCTGTATACCTTGCACAAGTACTTGTAGAAATAAAGATATTAAATACTATTATTAAATGATGATCTCTTCACATCACATGATCTCTTTTCGCTGGAATAATAAAGTACACTAAAGGCCACTTCCAAGGCAGGCGAAATTGCAGACCTGTAGAGTATAGAGAATTTTAACTGTACCTATAAGTGCCATAAAGCCCCAAAATTACTATGAATGGTTGAAAGCCCTTGATTTGTACTCCTTGTAATACAGGCTACCTGGAGTTTGCCTGGAGAGTTTCGGGGGTCAACGCCCCCGGGGCTCGTTCTGAGACCAGGCCTCGTGGTGGGTCAGGGTCTGATCAACCAGGCTGTTACTGCTGGCCGCACGCAAACTGACGTACGAACCACAGCCCGGTTGGTGAGGTAATGACTTTAGGTGCCTGTCCAGAGCGTTCTTGAACACAGCCAGATATCTGATAATATATACTGGGAAAATCCTAGGACTAGCCCCAAATCATCACACCGAAATCACTCCCTGCGAAAGCAAAATGCTCGGAAGTCGATGCAAATCCTTCCCCCATCAATACCGAAGGAAAAGTAAAAGTTCCCTGAGTACGCTAAGACAACATAATGTGTCACAGGCCCAAGACTGTTCAACTGCCTAGCAGCATACATAAGGGGGATTACCAATAGACCCCTTTCTTTCTTAAAGAGGGAGCTGGACAGACACCTAAAATCTGTACCTGACCAGCGGGGCTGTGGTTCGTACGTCGGTTTGCGTGTGGCCAGCAGTAACAGCCTGGTTGATGAGGCCCTGATCAACCTTGAGGTATTCTCAAGGTATAGATTGAAGGGTAGTAAATTCGTAATGACAAATTACGTATCTGACTGTTTATGCCAAAGTAAACTGATAATCGGTAAAATAAACTAAGCATATTTTAGAACATTTATTTCAATAATTTCCATACATACATTCAAACATCGACGAATGAAAAGGAATTTTAAAATGCACTTTAGAAAAGTTGTCAAATAAAAAGAAGTACGAAGAAGCTAAAACAGCGTCTTGTCCAACGTCCTTGACGACATCGTTCAGATCCTCCCAAGTAGAGACAGAAAACGTAGGTTCTTCACCAGCAGGTGAGACGAAACCGGTCGTCCATGCTTCAGCCCTGAAGCTAGTGTTCAAATTTTAACTCTCATTGCACATAGTGTCTACAGTCCATAATGATGGAGGTGACAGAGATCCTTTAAGAGCTGCCACAGTCATGTTCATAATTACGGTGTATCGGTACCTCATCAAGGATCTGTAAAAAAAAATAAGTTTAACCAGTAATAAAAAAATTATGAATAACATAAGTTATTTATTGAAATAAAACTGGATTAATTCAGGAAGGTGGCAACAAAAATTGTGTTAAGGGAACGAATGTCACTTACCTAAGGATGGGAGTTCATCTCGGACTTGTGAGATAGAAGGTGTGCGTCAAGCCATGACTTGTACTCGAAGACCTTGGAGCAGCGAGGACACTGATGGCCACGCTTTGGACAGCCAAGATTCGGTGTGTATTCCGCGAGGTGTTGCTCCAACTTAGCTTTGTGCTTGTAAATCTCGGAGCAATAAGGGCATTGATAAATGCTAATTTTTCTTCGCTTTTTGGGAGGCAGGACAACTGACTCCTGATCCTGGATTTTAGACTTCTTGCTGTTTGAACGGTGAGTTAGTGTGTGTTCCTCAGAACACTGTTTGTTTGTAAAATTCTTGGAACGAAGAGGAAACTGACGTTCTCCAGCACAAACTTCTTCCTTTCTTGGTGTGACAGCTGTGTGTCCAGAAGGTAAATTCTTAGACGTTACCGTAACATCTTTCTGGATCTCGCCAACTTGTTTGTACTTGTGGGTGAGAAAGTGTCTGTCGAGCCTACTTTTATGTTTGAAAGACTTGTTGCAATGAGGACACAGGTGAGCCTTCGGGGTTCTACGTTCCCGAGCAGGTACCTTGTCATCCGTAACGCTTGCCCGAGGATGGCAGCTGAGTAGGTGATTCGTAAAATTGTGTTCGTAAGAATAAATGTTGAAGCAATTAGGACACTGATGCAGCTGATGTCCCCGGCGCCCCGTGATTTTCAACTTTTTCCCTGTTCGTGTGGAACATAAATTGCTAGAAGTTTTGTTAGTTGGTGATTGGTCATGGATTTCTTTTTCCGGTTGCCGAAGTACAGCTTGCTGCTCCTGTGTTTGGACTTCATTCTGTAAAACACGTTCCAATTCTTCATCGTCGACGTGATTCTCGTCACTGGCTGAGGATTCGTTGAGTAAATAATCGCAAAACACATCCATTAAGCGACAGTTTATATCGAGTTCCATTAGAGCCATGTCTGGAACACTGTGACTAGTAGATGAGACCGACAAACTAAGCACTGATGATGAGAAGCGAGTCACCAGAGGTTGGCTTATATAGGAGGTGAGATCAGGTCATTCAGTCAGGTGCAATGTGAGGTACTCAAGTGTGATGAGGTGTCGAACATAAGAAAGGAGGAACACTGCAGCAGGCCAGTTGGCCCATACTAGGCAGGACCTTCACAACCCATCTCACTAACAGAATATTTGCTCAACCTAACCTGCTGGTCGACTGTCTGAAGAATCCTCCATATTTAAGTGATAATAAATACGTTGTCCTTTATCGCTTTATACTGCAGTGCTTCTACCGTTGACTTGGAGTCAGCGTGAATGACTGTGAACCGCTGGAATTCCTGGATCACATGTTGGTTAGATAAATACATGAGTGGGTGTGGGTGGGTGTGAGTTGGACCTGACGAGCTTGTGCTACTAGGACTTATGCAGTGCTCCTTCCTTAAGTAGAAGTGACCAGACCACCTGGAGTTTACCTGGAGAGGGTTAACTCCAGGTAGTCAGGTCTTAGCCGGGGAGTGACATGTACCTGCCTCGCATGGGTCAGTAGGCTTGCTGCAGTGTTCCTTCTTTCTTATGTTCTTAACTAACGACTCATTATTTTTGCTATTGCAGATTGAGGTTAATGGCACATCTAGTAAACAGAGGTTTGGTGTTGTATTTAGAGACAAATGTTGTCTTTCCCCAAACCAATTTGGCGATCGTGAATTACCTATCTACTAATGAACATTTACTTTGTTTAGATACTGTTTTCGTAATGCCTTTGTTATTAAACACTTGGTTATCTCATTTTTTAAAGTGAAAACAATATTGCAATTCCTTCCATTATAACATTATAACCCCAGGTTTCTCGTTTGGCCTTCCAGGTAATTTTCCTGTTTTTCTCGTGAAGATAAATTTATATTACTCCGCTATGGAAAGCTCGATAAAATAAAAACTGTATTGGAGTATAAACAAATTCCAGTAACACAATAGGCAGGGCAAAAAACTATTGTGAAGGCCCTGGGAGGTATAATGTCACAAGTTCTCACTCTCAAATATTACAACAATCTACCACATGTACTAGGAAAATGATAGGGAAGGATAATGAGAACCATCATAACTCGTGATGCCAAGCTTATGTTGATTCTTTTCAAATTGCTTGTTCTCTCTAGGCCGAAATATTGCTGTAAACTAAATGCCCCTTTGAAGGCAGGCGAAATTAAAGAAGTGGAGAATATTCAGAGAGCTTCTACTGCACGTATAATTAGAGTAGAGCACCTAAATTACTGGGAACGGTTGAAGTCCTTTGATTTGTACTTGTGAGGGAAAGGTTCTTTAGATAGTAATGGAAATATGAATGAGTGGTTGTGGTAGTTTGATTGGCAGAATGCTTCTTCTGAAAGTAGTTTGCATTGTTACCACTACTCGACTACCCCATTCCACCCTGTGGGAGTTAACGTGGAACACTCCGACCTGATTACGCTCATTTGATTCTCGGCTCCCATCATGTCTGTAAGTATTTTGTTGGGTTTTGGTTAAACCAGTTTAATCAAGACCTTCACTCTTGTTTCTGGTATCTTCTGTTATTGGAATCAGCTGGTCCTGATTTGACTAACATTGTTAACGTAAACGTCTTTGTCCTCAACATGTCTTTAAAAGCTTTATGCCTATCATATGAGTGACTTCTTGTCCAGAATGTTATTTGTTTTCTTTTTTTATGCTTTGATTGCCGTCTTGGGTCATCAGATTCAGGCAAGACAAGGCGGGCAGCAGGATCGACGCATCTACAACGAAACTCATCATTTGTGTGGCTCTCTCCATATTTAAAAGAACTCTACAGTTCCTCTTCCACTCGTGTTAGATACGCTATAATCTTCATACCGTTCTAGAGAAATTATCCATTTGTTAAAAGACCAACTTTTCATTTGGTTGAATAGCAATTTTATCCATTAAGAGAAAACTTCCAACAAACCAAGTTCCTCAGATCTACAGAACCTGTACACTTGTTGGGGTGACATTCTATTAAGAGGTCACAAGTCACGTCCAACATTGACCACCGTACATCCATACTGGCTCAGCATTCCAACCCCCAAGCGAGTCAAGAGCTACGTGCCTTGAACAGCGGCGTTGCGGAAGTCCATCCATCTGTTATATTATTAATTTTCTTATGTTTACATATTAGCTTTGATTCACAAGCATTACTTACATATTAAATTTTTCATTATTTTATATTATGTTTTGCATGTTAATCAATTTTTCTGTTACCTTTGATTTTTCTATTTTTTATTTCCATGAGAAGGAATCAGCTATCAAATATTATTTGAGGGTCTGATAGAGCAGTTGCTCCATCACAGTTCTCTGTGGAACGCAGGCGAGAAAGATACATGATAATATACACTTGGAAAATCCTAGAGGAACTGGTCCCAAATGTGCACAGGAAAATTACTCCCTACGAAAGCAAACTGTTTGGCATTAGATGCAACATCCCCCGAATGAAAAACATGGCAGCGACGAGTACGCTAAGAGACAACAAAATAAGTGTCAGGGGCACAATATGGTTCAACGGCCTCCCAGCGCTGGACAGGCACCTAAAGTCGGTTTCTGACCAGCCAGGCTGTGGCTCAAACATCGGTTTACGTGCAGGCCTGGTTGATCAGGCCCTGATTAATTGTGAGGCCTGGTCACGGACTCGGCCGCGGGGGCATTGACCCCCGAACACCCCCTCCAGGGGCGTGACAGATTCTTGACACTCCCACCCGCATCATAATGGGACGGTTGTAATGGCGAATGAGATGATATCTCGGCTTAATAAAAATTCTACTCTTCTTTTATTTATAGGAATTTGATTTTGAGATCACGAAAGCGCTTGGAAATTCACTTTTTTTTGTAAAAGTGTGATATCACCTGTTTACTGTGATCTTTTTGCATATATGTATTAATATACACATAAACACTGATTATTTCTTAATTAAAAGTTAAGTGTCACATCTTGGTATGTAATTTAATATGTTTATTTACACGTTTAAATTGCCTAGGCTCTAGGATAATTAAATTTCTTACGTTCAAGGATTACATGAGGTTCGTGGTACTGTCTTGGCCAGTTGGTGACCTGGCGTGTAGGTTCAAAGTTAGGTAAGATTCCTCATGAAACAGGACAAATGTTTCCTGACTCCGGTCTTAGTCAAATAATGACCCGTTGTTGAGTATGTGGTCATCTGACCGAGGCCTTCCACTGGCTTACCGGTCCACCCCTTTTAAAATTGAGATCATAGTTATAACCATTTGTTTGTGTAGGTTCATGGTATATTTCCCCAAACATGATAGTTTATAACATAGTATAATTCGGAAAAATTATTTTAAGCAACGTTTAGCTAAGTCACACTAACAAAAAGGGACAGGTAGAAGGGGTATTTATAGGCAGGTAGACAGTGGAGGGAACAAGAAAGTGGTGGAGGGGTAATAATGGAGGTAGTAGTGGTAGTAGTAGTAGTGGAGTCAGTCATATTCTAGGAAAGGAGCACTGCAAAGCAGCTGGCGACCCGCATAGGCGGGCTGCCAGCTTCTTTGCAGTGCTCCTTTCCTAGAATATGACTGACTCCACTACTACTACTACCACTACTACCTCCATTATTACCCCTCCACCACTTTCTTGTTCCCTCCAATGTCTACCTGCCTATAAATACCCCTTCTACCTGTCCCTTTTTGTTAGTGTGACTTAGGAACTGATCAACCAGCATCCACCATGCCTCCAACTGATGTTGGCCAATCAGAGACATCGCCCTATGTCACCTCCTGCCAAGAAGGCCAAACCTACACCACCTTATGCTTCACGTATAGATACAATCCCATACAATGATCACCATTCTTACCACCACTGGTCTAGAATTACCTTCTATACTACTGCACGTCATGCTCAAGCCATGCTCTTACCCCAACTGCACCAGGAGATTGAGAACGGGACTGTGAAATTCACCTGTGCCTCCGATACCATCTGTAGCCCAGAACAACTTTTTGATCTCATACAACAAGCTATTGACAAAGAAGCCTCAGTTGGTAGGCAAAAGAAAACTAGATTCAACCTCATTCCTGTGTCCCACTACAAGACTATCAAAAGTGGATATGTATTTGACAACAACTTGGAAGTTGTGAAACATCGTCACAACTCCAAATAAACTCGCCTCTATACCGATCACTCATCACACAACAGCAATCCTTCCCAGCCTCCAACATCGCCTTCCTGCCGTCCGTCAGCAACCAATCGCCATCAAGACTGAATTTCGCCCACAAAGCGAGATGCAGCCAGCCACTGTTCTGTTTTTCTAGTGCCTTGTACGTCGTCGTCCCTCTGCTTTACAATGCCTAACGGTTGGGTTTAGTCCTGACTCTTTATCATCGACTCAAGACCTTCCTTTCCACAGCTATTATTCGTGAGTCCACACTTTCCCCTCGCCCCACGTGGGTTCTTACCTGTGAGTCCTTCGTTCGTTCGTTCTTCATAGAACATACTAAATATGGATTTTTTCTGTTGTTCCTGAGCTCGTACCCCAATTTATTTAAAAAAAAAAAAAGTATTTGTATTTTGAAGTTTTACATGTTCACCAAAGGATAAATCAATAAGTCATCAGGAATTAATAAGAGATACGGATGAAGAATTAAATACATATTTCATTGAACAGTATTACATTGGCTGTTTACAGACTGTTAAAGATTGTTTTATGGGACGGGTTGCAATACACAACAGTCACAGGTACAATACACTCAAAAACACTAAACAGACACAGGTATCCCAAACATTTTCAACACACAAAAGTACATGTCTCCGCAGATTCTGATAAGAGCACTTTTTACATTCAGAGAGAGGGGCTAAACCCTTCCGGGTCATGAAGTTCTTGCAGAATGGGAGGAAATAGGATTTGGTGCATCGAATGGAAGGGGTAGTTCCAGTTCCTTAGATCGTATGTCCTTCACCAGAATCAAAGTTCGCCCATTAATGAGTAGAGAGAATTTTATATGGCAGATTTAATAAACGTCAGTGACCGATAAGTCAAAAGGTGGTTTATGATCCAGATAACACCTTGAACCTTATCTAGGTAAATGCATCTAGCAAATTAATGACAGACAACTTACATGGTCAAATACAGGTAACAAAAAATTACATATGGAAGTTGCCCAGGAAAATACAGCTAGCAAAGTAATGACATAGATAACTCAAGAAATCGTAATGACACAATTGCAAACATACAATACCACGGGCGGAGATAGAACCCGCGATCAGAGAGTGCCATTTTAATTTTTTGAGTCATGATGACGGTTTTTATATGATTTGAGCTAGAGTTTGTCACAGCCACGCTGGCGAGAGATTCGTCAGTAAAAAACTTGCATTTGTGGTCACAGTGGAGCCTATGCTAACCTTCCTATGGTGTAGAAATATACATAGTTGGATGAATCTTGTTGTAGCTAGCTGGTCCAGTGGATAGAGCGTCGGTCTGGAGTTTTATGACTCTCTGATCGCGGGTTTTATCCCCACCCGTGGTATAGAATGACATAGATAGCTTTCCCAGGCAACTACAGTTAGCAAAGTAATAACATAAATAACTCGTATTATCAGTTAGGCCAGCAAAATAATAAGAGATAAATCACGTAGGCAAATACAAACAACAAAGTAATAACTCAGTGATAAATAAAATTCGCAAAGTAATAACGTAGTACGATGAGGCAAATGCTACTCGCACAATAATAACTCAGATAACTAACCGAGGTAAGTATATCTTGCAAGGTAATGACACACAATATCAAAATTAGCAGAGATATTCGTCCAACTTAACCTTCTAATATTCGATAAGAGCAGCAGTTCGTCTGTGGAATTTAAAATCTCTTTTCTCTGTTTTCATGGAATTGTTTTTCATATCTAAACACATGAACCCATCCATCCACTAATGAACATTTACTGTTTAGATACTATATTCGCAATGGCTTTGCTATTAAACACTTTATCATTTTTTTTAACGTAAAAATGTGACATTTCCTGGTATTATAACATCATAACCCCAGGTCTCTCTTTAGGCCTTCTAGGTAATGTTTTTCTCAAAAATTTATTGTCTTAGAAAGAATTGTGTCAGGGATAAAAATAAGTTTTCACCTGACAATGTCCTTCAGGATTGTATTTCTAGCACCACTCATTTTATACTTAGTATTAGTGACCTAGGAAGCAGCCTCTCCCCATAATGCTACCGAAACCGTTTCTCCTGGGGCCACAACTGATAAGTTTAATATTTCCATTAGTAAAACACATCAGATTACTTTTACTAGACCTACTGTTGTTTCTAATACGCTGTATTTTATTTTTTAACGTGATACGGTCTCACATTATCTCCATGTAAAAAACAAAAATTGTCATAGTCAGCAGAACCTCCTTCAAACATTTGACAATATTTCTTAAAGGGTTTTGAAAGAACTCATTTTCATTCTTCCCTAATCTTATCGAGACTGGGATATGACGACCAATTATATTATGCAGGCTGTTTCTAAATTTCTTCCAATTTATCAGGGATTGCGTTTTTTTTATTTGCTCCTCTCCGGTCGAGAGCCTATATGCAAAGCGAATGTTCTGTCTTTGCATCATCGACGTGATGCCCATTGTCTACGATATTTTGTACACTAATGACCTTTACGATCCTTCTGTACATCCCCTCAACATATGTATCCTGCATTTCTTAACTCTTTTTATCATGGGAAGTTCTGACAATACATGTTTGTTTTTCTTCGTTTGAGTGCGTGAAAGTTCAATTGCCTAATGAACCGTCTGGCTCCCATTTTCTTAACCACTTACGATCTCATTCTGTAGTTGTTGCAATATACACTGACGGTTCTAAGTTGATTTAGAACCGTCAGTGTAGGTTTTGCAGCATTTTTTCAAACAGAGTTGTACAAGGTCATTTATTTTTTAGTAAGTTTATTCAGGTATACACAAATACAGTTACATAGTTGAGACGCTTTTTCATTAAAAACATAGGTATCACTTTCTGGAGACCTGTATAACCTTTATAATAATTGTCATCAAGGCAGTTAACTGCATCGTATTTCTAGTAAAAACAAACTCATCATTTTCTGCAATGCTGTATGACCCTTGAGGTTTAGCTCTTAGTTTTTTTGTAATAATAATACTAATGATAATTAATTATAATAATATTCATTAATTCAGTTATGAAATATATTTGTACAGAGAAAACAATATGAAATTCAGTGAAGACAAATTTCTATTACTCCGTTATGAAAAACTCGAGTAAATGGAAACTGTATCGGAGTATGAAACAAATTTCAATTAATGTGAAGGACGTGCGAGTGGTAATGTCAGGGAATCTCACCTTCAAAGATCACAACAACGTATCTACCACATGTGATAGGAAAATGATATAATGGATAATGAGAACATTCAAAATAAGGGATGTAAAGTCAATGATAAATCGCTTCAAATCGCATGTTCTCTTTACGCGCAGTTCGGGCTGAGAGTTTGAGGGAAGAGGACGTGTGTACGTGTGGGAGTGAGGTCCTAGGCCTTCTATCTCAGAACTGCTTCTTTCACTCGACTGATAACTCATCATGCAACTCATATCGTTGGATCGCAGCTGCATTATTGCTGGAACTCTTATGTGTGAGCTGTGACGAGTGATCTACCTAGTAAAACACACACTGTTGGTTTGAAGTGGCTTTAGGCCTTCCTTCACTGCCTCCTCCCCTCCTTCCTCGATTTGGAACTCAGCCATTCGCCTCTATTTACTTATGGTCTAGAGGCGGATTTTGCCTGCCCACATAAGTGGCTGGGTGCCCCTGTCAGTCCTCCTGCCGGCACTCCACGTTTTCCGCTAGGACAAACTAAGACCCCTGCAGTTACAATATTCCTGCCATACCAGTGTTTTCGTGCATCGAGAAAGCAAAGCCATTAAAGCCAATATGCAAATCCTTACCTAGTGACTTAGTTAAGAACAATTTAACGAGCATTGCAGTACCTGGTCACTTCTTTGGCTACCAGAGACGGCTTTTTTAAGTGGGATATGCCAAAGGTTCACCTACAAACATAGTAAGTTTGTGCTGATTTATTTGTGCACAGAGTGAAAATTCGTCTGTCATTCCAAGGCAGGTGTGCTAGAAGTGTTTAGTGCTGTAGGTTTGGAGTAACTAAGCGAGCATCAGTACCAACGTAGGCTGAGGAATGTACGAGGAACAAGCCTGGCCTGATGGGTGACCTTGAGATTGGCACTATAAGACTCGCATGCCACATACACCCATATTGCTTGTGTCTGGTGAGGTGAATGTCCCTTGCGCCGTGACTGGTGGTCTACCTAGTGAAACACTTCACTGCCTCCTTCCCTCCTTCCTCGATTTGGAACACAGCCATTCGCCTTTATTTACTTATGGTCTAGAGGCGGATCTTGCCTGCCCACATAAGTGCCCCTGTCAGTCCTGCCAGCATTCGACGATTTCTCCTTCATGCTTCTTAAGAATGTGTCTCCTGTGTGCCGATTTGCCTGCTACAAACAAATCTCCAAGTGGTTGACACGGGTTTAGCTAGCACATTCAAGCAGGCTTGAAACCTACACTCCAAGCCAGCCAGGACAAGGGGGGTTGCCAAGAGTTACAGCTGTCCTGACCCCTAGCACGTCTACACTGTTCCTGCCATAGGAGTGTTTTTCCTGCATCGAGAACACCAAGCCAGCAAGCCAGCCCAGTGTCTGGTAACTCTCCATAAGACTGTGGCCCAGTCAATGACCTTGAAAAGACCCGCAGGCCACTGACACCCATATTGCCTTTGTCTAGTGAGGTGAATGTCCCTTGACCCTCCAATACACCGGTATTCTTTAACGCATCGCCAGTGTGAAACCGCTGTGTCAGTAATGAGTATAGCTGATGGCCTTGATGACGTAAATGATGGTGAAGGCAGATTTGAAACATACCTTAGTAAACACTCTCGGAAAAAGGAACGAGGCTTCCAGAGAAAGCTTGCTGCAAGCAATACAGGGGCGCACACCCTCCCAAAGCTGTCAGATTAGATTTCCCTAACAACACTGATCAAGAGAGTAAGTTTAATTGGTTTTACGAAGCTAGTGTAGACAACCCAGAGAAAATTATCAAGTTTCTCCATGATGAGGATAACTACGTATTTGGGCCTAATGATTCAACATTTATTGACAAACTTCTCGCTAAAGAATATGCCAACATCAAACTCCGAGCTGCCCCACCTAGGGCACCTAAAGTGCTCATTGTCATATACAACGTCAACAAGCACTTGAATCCTAAATATTTGGTTTCAGAGCAAGTTGCAAGCCCTCGTCGACTTCCCAACGATCTGATATTAGCTGAGTGGACTGGCCAGGGGACTTTGCCACGCTATATTCACTCCCGTGCTGCCCTCAACAGGCGCTATAACATTGCATTGTACAGACCTCCTCAACGTCGATGTTATAAGTGTCAACGTTGGGGCCACATTGCCAGGAAATGCCCAGCTAAGTCATACTGGTGTGCAGTGTGTGCCAATGCTCATTCTTCTGAACGGTGTTGTGATTTGATCAAACAGCACCAGACTGTTGCTAAGCGATGTATCAATTGTAAGACTTCAGGAGTCACAGCAGCTCATGCTGACTGCAGTGTGAGGGCTACCCACATCGCAGCCAACCACACCTCACCTTGCACCTCCCATTATGACCTCCCAGGCCCACCAGATACCTGGAGTCTGAATACTGGCTCATGCCACTTCACCTGGGAAGCACATCAACAGAGCTCCATCACGTCTGCTGTCAATACCAGTCTAGCTGAGTCAGCTGACAGTCAGCCACCGAGCTCAGCTGACCGGGGCTTCACGTCTCCAGATGTTCCTAGTCTTGCTCGTGTGGTATACAACCTCAAGTCCCACATAGGACTACTGGAGAGACAGCAATTTCTCCTGAAGCAACAACTTGAGCAGCACAAGGAAAGATGTGTAGAGCGTACCAATAGCAAGATTGTCACAAATTCTGAAAGCGAGTGTAAGGCTGATGAACAAGGTGGTGGTGGTGTCTTTAATTACGGCAATGACGAACCCAACAGCTGTGTTGATAACTATAGTGAGCATCATGCTGAGGGCAGTGTTGTCTATGATGTTAGTAATAGTTATGAATGTAATATAAGTGGTGATGCCGAGTGTGATGAGGGCAGTGGTTTCCATAATGTTAGTAATAGTGATGCGTGTCATATAAGTGGTGGTGCCAAGTGTGATGAGGGCAGTGGTTTCCATAATGTTAGTAATAGTAATGAGGGTCATGAGTTGTGGTGCCGAGTGTGATGAGGGCAGTGGTTTACATAATGTTAGTAATAGTGATAAGGGTCATATGAGTTGTGGTGCCGAGTGTGATGAGGTTAACCACATTGACATTAATGTTGAATATAGCACTGCTGATAAATGTAATGAACACAATGTTGGTAGTGGTGTTGGTGATGACAGTTATAGTGATGTGTGTAATGGTAGTGGAGGAGGGAATGTGAGTGGTAGTGCCACCTATCATACATTCACACATGAACAGCGTCGTGCTCTGTGTAAACAAAGACTGCCACGAGGCCTCACAACTGGTAGTGCACTTAGAAAACTCATGGACCAGGGTAACACTGCTGACATTGATAAGGTCTGCTCTTTATATGAACAATTTTTTCATTATGCTGAGAAACTAAGCCAGATTCCAGGACTTCTATAATGGATCAAAATGTGTATAAACTTAATATTTTTAGCTGGAATATTGCATCACTTAGAAAAAGACTTCCTGACCTTCATCATAAAGTAACCACCGAACCCATTGATATTGTGTGTCTACAAGAGTGCAGAGTCCCTGATAAATCCCAGCTCCTTAAATTGCCATCATTTGTTGCATATAACCTCAAATCTACTAACTCCTGTGTTCTATATATTAAACAATCACTTCACCATCAACTTCTCACACATAAGAAAACAGAGGGACTGCAATACCATGGTGTTAGGATTTATATTGGGAACTCTGCTCTCAACATATTTAATTTGTATGCTCCTGCTGATAAGTTCAATTACTTGGAGCTCCCAACTTGTGCTCAGTCTGAGCCTACTCTTATCATTGGAGATTATAATGCAAGACACAAAAGCATTGGAAGCTCACAGTTTAGTAATCGTAATGGTAACTAACTGTTGTCACTGTTAAATAGTCATGATAATGTGCAAATTGTAGGTGACCTTGAACCCACACATATCTATGGAGGCATCCTTGATCTGTGTCTTGGCTTCAACATTACTTCTGCCAGCTGTGAGTCTACCATTGTATCAGATATATCATCAGACCATTTCCCAAGGCTAACCTCACTAGATATAAGTAATACTATCCTTCCTGGTGGAATATTCAAACGGAAACGTTTTAATGTTCCCCCTGATCAATATGAGGACTTTGTTGCACATGTGACTGACTGGTATAATTCCTATGAGTGTTCCTCTGTTGAGACCTTTAACAATGACCTTGTGAGCAGTATTCAGAACTACTTAGAGCGGCCCCAAAAACCTCCTGGCACTCTTAACCCAACCAACTTCCATAACAAATTAGATCGAATAGAAATGACCCAAAATGGATGAATAATAGGCTCAAATATCTTTTAGGGCAGAAGAAAGGAATTTATAGGCGTATCAAAAGAGGTGAGGGTCATCTTATGAGCTCAGTATATTGACATTAAGAGGGACGTTAAAAGGGGATAAGAAAAGCTAAACGGGACTACGAAATTAAAGTTGCTAGGGATTCGAAAACTAACCCAAAAAGTTTTTTCCAGGTGTATAGAACAAAAGTTAGAGATAAGATAGGTCCCCTTAAAAATAATTATGGGTATCTAACTGACAAAGAGAATGAAATGTGCTCTATTTTTAATAATTATTTTCTCTCGGTTTTCACTCAGGAAGACACTAATAATATCCCAAGAATTAGGTATTTTAGTGGGCCTGAAGAAGATAATTATGTAGTATCACAGTCACTAGCGAAATGGTTATCAAACAGATAGACCGTTTGAAGCAAAATAAATCGCCAGGCCCAGATGAGCTTTTTCAAGGGTTCTTAAGGAATGCAAAATAGAACTCTGTGAACCCTTAACTAACATTTTTAACCTATCTCTTCAAACAGGTGTAGTGCCGGATACATGGAAGATGACTAATGTAATTCCTATTTTTAAAGCAGGGGACAAGTCGTTACCATCAAATTACCGCCCAATAAGTCTAACATCAATTGTAGGCAAATTACTAGAGTCGATTATAGCTGATAACATAAGAAGCCATCTCGATAGGCATAATTTGATTAATGATACTCAGCATGGATTCACCAGGGGCCGTTCCTGCCTAACTAATTTATTAACTTTTTCAGTAAGACTTTTGAGGCAGTTGATAATGATAAAGAATTCGATATTGTTTATTTGGATTTTAGTAAGGCTTTTGATAGAGTACCACATCAGAGACTGTTAAAGAAAGTGGCTGCTCATGGCATTGGGGGAAAAGTGTTGTCATGGATCGAGTCATGGCTCACCGATAGGAAGCAGAGGGTGTGCATTAATGGGGTTAAATCGGAGTGGGGATCTGTAACAAGTGGCGTTCCTCAGGGATCGGTTTTGGGCCCGTTGTTGTTTATAATATATATAAATGACCTTGACGAGGGAATTTCTAGTGATATGAGCAAATTCGCTGATGACACGAAGATAGGTAGGATAATCGATTCAGACGTAGATGTCAGTGAACTACAGGAGGATTTAGACAAACTCAATTCCTGGTCAGAAAAATGGCAGATGCAGTTCAATGTAGATAAATGCAAAGTTCTAAAGCTCGGGAGTGTCCATAACCCAAGCACTTATAAGTTAAATAACGTAGAACTTAGCCATACAGATTGCGAGAAGGACTTGGGGGTGATGGTAAGCAGCAACCTTAAACCAAGACAGCAATGCCTAAGCGTACGTAATAAGGCAAATAGATTACTGGGATTTATATCAAGAAGTGTTATCAACAGAAGTCCAGAGGTTATATTACAGCTTTATACATCATTAGTAAGGCCTCACCTAGATTACGCAGCTCAGTTCTGGTCT
>WNWK01021523.1:0-33965 GCA_009830355.1 Cherax destructor
GGCTAGGAAGGCTACTTTCAGGCTAGGAATGCTACTTTCAGGCTAGGAATGCTACTTTCTGACTATGAATGCTACTTTCAGGCTAGGAATGCTACTTTCAAGCTAGGAATGCTACTTTTAGGCTAGGAATGCTACTTTCTGGCTAGGAATGCTAGTTTCAGGCTAGGAATGCTACTTTCAGGCTAGGAATGCTAGTTTTAGGCTAGAAATGCTACTTTCTGGCTAAGAATGCTACTTTCAGGTTAGGAATGCTACTTTTAGACTAGAAATGCTACTTTCAGGCTAGGAATGCTACTTTCAGGCTAGGAATGCTACTTTCAGGCTAGGAATTCTACCTTCAGGTTCCTCATTAAAAGTAAATGCCACTTTGTCACATAAGGTCATATGTGACTACAATTTAATAAACAAGGTTATCCTCAATGGTTACCAAAAGACTATGAATTCTCATGGAGCATAATTCAGGTATGTTTCTTTATGGCAGGTCAGAACTTTCAGCAAATTCAAATGAGAGTATTTCGCCTTGTGGACTGAGAACTCTGGAATTGATCGGGATTATGAATCTCTCAGAGATTTCATGGTTACTGATCAATTTATGTCAGATCTCTCACACGAAATTCGAACATTTGTAAGAAAACGAAGTTTAATAAAAACTGACAAAGTTGCAGAAGCCAAAGACATATATATGCAGAGGTTCATAATTCCTGTAAAGATCTGAAGGGATCGAACCCTAAGATCAAGGGTTCACAGGAATTCAAGAGGAAAAAGCCGTCTGTTGAAAAAAACAGCAAAATACCAGATAATCCTTCTAATAAAATACAAAAAGTTGGCAGATGTTTTGTGGAGTGTAATAACAAGGAATCTTTCTGGTCAGAAACCGTCAATGGGAATAATGTATCTACTCCATTACGTGACACAGGATGCATGTGTATAGAATTATTTTTTTTATTTACACATCGGCCGTCTCCCACCAAGGCAGGGTGGCCCGAAAAAGAAAAACTTTCATCATCATTCACTCCATCACTGTCTTGCTAGAGGCGTGCTTACACTACAGTTTTAAAACTGCAACATTAACAGCCCTCCTTCAGAGTGCAGACACTGTACTTCCCATCTCCAGGACTCAAGTCCTGTTTCCCTGAATCCCTTCATAAATGTTACCTTGCTCACACTCCAACAGCACGTCAAGTCCTAAAAAACATTTGTCTCCTGATCAGTCAGGCTGTGATTCGTACGTTGGACTGCGTGCGGCCAGCAGTAACAGCCTGGTTGATCAGGCTCTGCTCCAACATGAGGCCTGGTCACAGACCGGGCCGCGGGGGCGTTGACCCCTGGAATTCTCTCCAGGTAAACTCCAGGTATTCGCTCCTATCTAACACACTCATGCATACTTGCTGGAAGTCAAAGCCCCTCATACACAAAACCTCCTTTACCCCCTCCCTCCAGCCTTTTCTAGGCCGACCCCTACCCCGCCTTCCCTCCACTACAGATTTATACACTCTCGAAGTATTCTATTTTGTTCAATTCTCTACATGTCCAAACCACCTCAACAACCCCTCCTCAGCTCTCTGGATAATAATTTTGGTAATCTCGCCCTTCCTCCTAGTTTCCAAACTATGAATACTCTGCATTATATTCACACCACACATTGCCCTCAGACATGACATCTCCACTGCCTCCAGCCTTCTCCTTGTTGCAACATTCACTACCCATGTTTCACACCCATATAAGAGCGTTGGTATAACTAACGTGTATAGTAATCTTCAACAAATTATTCCCCAACGTCAAAAATGCTTATGCTACTCATACCCTTTCGGATTACAATGGCTGTATTGATATATTTCCTTCAGTATGCTGCTGCTGCGTAAGATCTAAATGGTTCACAGGCTGGACCGATGCTGTTCTAGCCCCAATCACTTCATGTGCAGTGCTGATTAGTAATGCAAAGGGTGCCATTCTTCTTTCAGAGCTGACATTACGTCACCATCAGAGGACTAAAGTGTTCAGCTCCTCTGTAGGGAAATTGGAGTAAAATAAGAATATAAATGGACTGTATTAAGCTACTTAGCTTATTGACGAATCCACGTCTTCGCACCCGTCCCCGAAGTCGTTATAGAGGAGTCATCTACTTACTGGGTTGGGCTAAAAAGCCCTCCATTGACCGGGTGTATGATAAATCTGCCTATAACATAAATCAGTTCCTAACTGCGCAGTCAATAGAACTTCAAAACGTCTGAGCAGACTTACCTGGGTATTTGTATCGGACCCTTAATTCACACCTGGATAATGTTGTCTTGGTTGAAGATCAGTGAGGAATGTCAGAGGTCTTGGAAACTTGTTACACTCGCAATGTCACTCTTCAATATTTGTTCATTAGCCGTAATGTCACTACAAGAAGCTGCGCACACTTCTCTGTAATATACAACTACAGTGGATTGTCTTTTTTATGCACATAAACACGCAGGAAAGAGTTCTTTATCCTTAAACCGGCGTTATGTTCCCTCTGTGATGGGAGAAGGCAATCTGACCCCTCCTCGCCCTAGCTAGCTCGGCTTGCCCTACATAAAGGAAATGTTGATCCAGCATGTTTCCCTTGCTTGCCAAACTTCTACAGGAAGCAATGCAGAATGCTTCATTTCTTGCTGTGTCTGGGCTTAGGCGACTGTGTATGTATCTTTAACATGATATTAGAGTGGGTGTAGGATTTTCTTAATATTCCTACTACAGTAAGAGATCGATTATCTCTCATTAACCCCATCCAAATTACAACAGAGGTCAGCCATGACGTACAAGGAAGTGGCGCGCCCGGGTACGGACACGTGTTCCAAATTAAACTGTTGACCAAGAGACTAGCAAGACGACATCTGCCCTTTCTGAGAAGGCTGGGCCCCCCAGTTCTGAAAAGGGCTGAAGGGGTTGATAGGGCTGATACCCCCCTCCTGGAGAAAAGTTCTCCACATCCTGTCCCTTTAAGTTTGAAAAGCTCAAGAAAATACTATTTCTAATGATACAAGTAATCACTTGAAGGTGGGAACATAAAGCTGCCCTCAAAAGTGATGTAGGATTACCTGTCCACTTATTTAAGTGAGTGGATCTCATCCTGCCGCTTATATGTCTTAACTAGGGCTCATTACTAAGCCAAGACATCTCAAGTACATCCCTTGATTTTCTCTGATTTCCAACCTCTGAAAATATTAAAGGATGAGTTTGTTAACTTGCAAAAACATTGCCATTAGTTAGCAAAAACCGATAAAGTAGTCCTCGGGAAAAATAATTCTTATAAATTTGAGTTTAACAAGTCTATTCTATATAAACCTGTTTTTAAAAATGATTCAAATACGACAGACTACTTATTCCTTGTAGTTTCAAGTCAATATCGAGAGACCCTCTTCAAAATAGCCTATTATCTTCCAGTTGCTGGGCATTTTTCTCACCTAGAAACTTGGAACAAAATTAAAGAATCATATTACTGGCCAGGAGTGTCTTCGGATGTTAATAAATATTGTAGATCATGCAAGATGTCATGATTTGGTCTTACGTAGTATAACGTCATCATTTAAAAATCCTCACCATTTCTATTAAAGGCCATACGCCTATCATGTGAGTGATTTCTCGATTGGTGTGTAATTTTGCATTTCTTTATTTAAGCCTTGATTGTCGGCTCGGGTCATCCGACACAGGCGAGATAAGAAGGGCAGCATAGAACTGGAAAAGATCTTTCATTCAATATGGTATCTGTACCTACACTGGTCCCCCTTCCACTGGTAACCAACTCACAATCAGATATACACAATTCTAGCAGCCGTACCCCAGTTATAACCCCACCAGCGTTTCATGGTGGTTCTCTACTGGAGACTCAAATGCTTCACAAGTGTTGTGTTGATCAGAGGATCCCAGTACCTCTGTTCGTCAGAATCTCTATGCATGTTGGGGTTAGGTAAGTTTTCTAAAGTTCTTTTGGTACAAAATTATTAATTTTTACATTAAAATAAACTAAAATAAATAAATCTTTAAACGTATAAGAGAAAATTCTAGAAAAGACTTAATTTTAAATAAGTTTTTACTAATTGACCAGTTTTACCTATTTGGCACGACATGTTTATTTATTTGTTTTGAATGTACTGGCCAATCTACGGCAAATTAGCATCATGTGTTTCATAATTTATGTACAAAATGAACTTACCCAACGTTGGGCCATTCCCAACGCTCCTTTATATGAACCATTAGGCATCTTATTAATACCACCAGAACTCTCCAGATTGATGATAGTAAAGTTGAGTTTCTTCATCATAGTCTGCAACATTCCTTCCAACATTTCATCCCATGCCTATAAAAAAGTTCACATAATTACTGAAGGTTCATCTTAACATCACCGTAAATTGCTAAGAAAATTGGTGTTTAAAAATCTGTCTATATGTGTCTTTAATTTATCACAATGTACTTGGAGAAATGCTTCGGAAGATGAGGTTTAATCACTTCTAAATACATTAATATTTTGAAATATTTAAATCCCCTTGATAATGGTACTACAGCTTCTTGCAAAAACTTAAAATGTGAGTTTCTCCACGAGGAGGGGGGGGGGGGAATCTTTAGCTCAAGTACTGTTGCAAAGCTGCAACAGAAGGAGGGGAAGTTTTCTCAGAGTAGCTCAGTGCGGGTGTGGTCTGGGGAGAACAGGGATTGGGGAGGGAAGACCTGGTGGGGAACTATGCAGGTTTTCTGTGGGGGTGGAGTTAGTGATGAAGGGGGGTGGGGGGCAGTAGGTACGGTGTGTAAGTTTTGGATTAGATTGTTTGGTTGCATTAGGGTTGTCGTAGTTGAGGTCCTTCTTTAGGTGGTTCTGAGGGAGGTTGTATTTGCTTTTCCTCCTTAGTCTGGGTTCTCCTGCTCACCTCTGTATTTGCCTCTTTCTGCTCCTTGTGTCTTTGTACCCTTTTCTTCAGTTTCTGCCTTTCTTGTCGCGTTCAGTCATGGTTGAGGAACACTCCGGTACGTCGGTATGTCCATTAGTCGAGCATTCTCCTGTAGGATCTTGTTTTGAGCCGATTCTGCCTTGAAAATCACTTTGACTGGCCGTTTTTTTCCTCTTAGAAATTCCATCCTATTGCTTTAATGATACTTTCAATCGTTTTTTTCTCCACCTGTCTTCTTGCTTCATAAGTTTCCCCTTCAAATTTTCTGGATCCCATGAACAAAAACTGACCTCTCCCTTTCATCCTCCCACTGCATTTCCTTTTGCATCCACTGAGTCGATTTTGTTGCCCCCATCGCCTCTTTTCTATGTGATCTCCCTGTGCACAGTGGTCTGTCATTTTCCCTTCTCAGCTTTACTTGGGCACTGCTGTGGCCTGTTAGGGCCTCTGCCTCTAGCTTACCTCTTTCATTTTCTTCAGTCCCCTTATTTGTTCTTGGTGTGCTCTTGTTTTCCTGGGCTGCGCGGTGGTCTGATAGGACCTCTGTGTAAAGTATTACTTCTTTGTTCCCTACAGTCCCGGCGTTCGTGACTGATGTAGCAGTTCCTGATGTCATGCCCATACTGCTCTTTGGTTCTTTGGACTGTTTCAGAATTTTTAGCTCCTGTTCTAAGCTCTGTATCTTAGCTTCTGCTGTTGTGGCTTGTAGCTCCCATTTCCTGGTCTCTCCGGGGTTCGAATCTCCTCTGATACGGCTGCAAAACATTAGGGACGTGTTTCCATAAGACACCTGCTGTCCCTGTTCACCCATCAGTTTAAAATGGGTACCTGGGTGTTAGTCGACTGGTGTGGGTCGCATCCTGGGACAAAACTGACCTAATTTTCTCGAAATGCTCAGCATAACAATTTCTTCTGCATAGTTTTTATCCCATCTGCATTGCTTCAACCACAGTACTAGAAGTGCACTTTACTATCTGTCTTGGGTCACACACAATCATACACACGTGTGATAATTTTAGATATAACAGATCATGGTCAACTGTATCAAAAGCTTTACGTAAGTCTATGAAGATTCCCAGTGGGATTTCTTTATTTTCAAGAGCGGTGTATATTATTTCTAGCATGTTAGTTACCATTTTGTCCTAGGCACATGTCGATTTGATACTAGGCCTGTTGTATGTATGTGTGTGAGTGTGTGTAAGGAAACACTTCGAAATGTTTCTGCCCCGCCGGGAATAGAACCCGGCCCCTCCGTGCGTGAAGCGAGAGCTTTACCACTAGGCCACCGGGGGTGGCAGTTGACCATGATCTATTACATCTAAAATTATCACACTATGGTATAAGAGGGCACTCCCTCAACTACCTAAAGTCATTCCTTAGCGACAGAAGTCAATATGTGTCCACAAATGGAGCTAACTCTTCCACACAAACAATTACAGTTGGTGTCCCACAGGGAAGTTTTCTTGGCCCACTTCTCTTTCTCATTTACATTAACGACCTACCAAATGCATCTCAACTATTCAAACCCATACTATTTGCAGATGACACTACATACGTCTTCTCTCACCCAAGCCCAGTCACACTAGCCAACACTGTAAATGCTGAATTATAGAAAATATCTACCTGGATGATGACTAACAAACTTACCCTCAATGTTGGGAACAGAGCTACAAATCTTCCACTTAACATAATGATAAACGGATCACTTGTCACAAAACTCACAGAGGGAAAATTCTTAGGAATCCACTTTGACAGTGGCCTCAAATTTCAGACACATATACAACAAATTTCCAAGAAAGTCTCCAAGACCGTAGGAATACTATCCAAGATAAGGTACTATGTTCCACAACCAGCTCTCCTTTCCCTTTATCACTCACTCATTTACCCCTATCTCACCTATGGAATCTGCGCATGGGGCTCAACAACAATAACTCATCTCAAACCATTAATAACACAACAAAAGGCAGCAGTTCGAATGATAACAAATTCCCACTCTAGACAACCTACTCCACCAATATTCAAAAGTCTGAACTTACTCACCATACAAGGCATCCATACTTTTTACAGTGCCTATTGCATACATAAAACACTAAACTCAAATATTAACCCACAACTCAAAATTCTCCTAACCAACTTTAACAGGACACATGAACACTCTTCCATGTTCCCCGTGTCCACCTCACACTATGCAATAAAGCAATGCACATCAAAGGCCCAAAAATATGGAATTTATTACCTATGATTACCAAAGAAACCCTGTCTGTACATCAATTCAAAACTCTGCTAAAAAACCACCTACTCACCCAAAACTAAATACCCACTACTTTACATTACCTACAAAGTTATTAAATAACTTTGCACTGCCTCAAAATAACATTATTCACTGTATTACTCCCCTAGCCTCAAAACCCCTTACATAATTGCTCAAAGAAAAATAATTTATCAAACATAATCTAGTACAAATGTTCAAACTTATATCTCATAATGTATATGCCATGTTATATCTTATAATGTATATACAACCTATTATAAAGAAATCCATCCTCATGTAGCCTTGTCCTCCTTGTAACTCATCTAATGACCATATAAACTGTTATTGCAAAACAAATTATTGATTTAATTTGTTTAATCTGATTTTTTAATTCTAGTATGTAGACATATAAAACTGTAAATGATCCAAAATTATAAAACTATTATGTTTCAAAAATGTCATGTTCAAATTATGTTCAAATTTCATAGCTTAAATGCCCAACTGTACTTATATTGTAAACTGTCTACTATAATTCTTACCATTTAGCCTCAAAATCCCTTACTTAATTACTCAATGAGAAATAGTTTACCAAATATAATCTAGTACAAATGTTGAAACTTATACCTCATGTATCCTTATGTACCCTTGTGCTCCTTGTAACTCATCTAATGACCATATAATTTGTTATTGCAACACATTTGGTTTAATCTGATTTAATTAATTTTATAAATAAGACTAAAGCATAAAACTATGTTTCAAAAATGTCATAGTCTAAACTATTCAAATTTCATAGTTTAAATACTCAACTATACTCATATTGTAAACTCTACTAAAATTCTTACAATTTAGTTTTTAGTTAATTTTAAGTCTGCCCAAAATGCCCTGCATATTAGGGGCTTTTGGCATGTACACCTTATAACTCCTGGGTAGTGACTCAGATGTCGTACCGCACCACCCTCTTTACTCAGTCTTGCTTGTTTTTTGTCTTATACACTATCATCTCGTACTACACTATTAAGATATGAACTTCACTGACCTGGTGAACCGTAGATATATGAACTTTACTGACCTGGTGAACCGTAGAGATATGAACTTTACTGACCTGGTGAACCGTAGAGATATGAACTTTACTGACCTGGTGAACACTTTAATCATTTATTGACACACTCTTCAAAAATCATCAGACATCACAAGAATATCTGCTGGTTATTGCCTCTTCGATTTCTTTATTTCATGATTATTTTTTCCTTTTCTTCACCCTCACTTTATGCATTTTTATTATTCACTAATTCGTCTATCCTTGACTTGCACTTAACTCCCTGGCTTGTGGCAGCACTGTCTACACCAGCTCTAGGCCTCCAGCCTCACTCTGTGGCAGCACTGCCTACACCAGCTCTAGGCCTCCAGCCTCACTGTGGCAGCACTGTCTACACCCACTCTAGGCCTCCAGCCTCACTGTGGCAGCACTGCCTACACCCGCTCTAGGCCTCCAGCCTCACTGTGGCAGCACTGCCTACACCCACTCTAGGCCTCCAGCCTCACTGTGGCAGCACTGCCTACACCCACTCTAGGCCTCCAGCTTCACTGTGGCAGCACTGCCTACACCAGCTCTAGACCTCCAGCCTCACTGTGGCAGCACTGCCTACACCCACTCTAGGCCTCCAGCCTCACTGTGGCAGCACTGCCTACACCCGCTCTAGGCCTCCAGCCTCACTCTGTGGCAGCACTGCCTACACCAGCTCTAGACCTCCAGCCTCACTGTGGCAGCACTGCCTACACCCGCTCTAGGCCTCCAGCCTCACTCTGTGGCAGCACTGCCTACACCAGCTCTAGACCTCCAGCCTATCTGTGGCAGCACTGCCTACACCAGCTCCAGACCTCCAGCCTCACTGTGGCAGAACTGCCTACACCAGCTCTAGGCCTCTAGCCTCACTCTGTAACAGCACTGCTTACACCCGCTCTAGACCTCCAGCCTCACTCTGTGGCAGCACTGCCTACACCCACTCTAGGCCTCCAGCCTCACTGTGGCAGCACTGCCTACACCCACTCTAGGCCTCCAGCCTCACTGTGGCAGCACTGCCTACACCCACTCTAGGCCTCCAGCTTCACTGTGGCAGCACTGTCTACACCCACTCTAGGCCTCCAGCCTCACTGTGGCAGCACTGCCTACACCTACTCTAGGCCTCCAGCTTCACTGTGGCAGCACTGCCTACACCACTCTAGGCCTCCAGCCTCACTCTGTGGCAGCACTGCCTACACCCACTCTAGACCTCCAGCCTCACTCTGTGGCAGCACTGCCTACACCCGCTCTAGGCCTCCAGCTTCACTGTGGCAGCACTGCCTACACCCACTCTAGGCCTCCAGCTTCACTGTGGCAGCACTGCCTACACCCACTCTAGGCCTCCAGCTTCACTGTGGCAGCACTGCCTACACCCGCTCTAGACCTCCAGCCTCACTGTGGCAGCACTGCCTACACCCATTCTAGGCCTCCAGCTTCACTGTGGCAGCACTGCCTACACCCACTCTAGGCCTCCAGCTTCACTGTGGCAGCACTGCCTACACCCGCTCTAGACCTCCAGCCTCACTCTGTGGCAGCACTGCCTACACCCACTCTAGGCCTCCAGCTTCACTGTGGCAGCACTGCCTACACCCACTCTAGGCCTCCAGCTTCACTGTGGCAGCACTGCCTACACCCGCTCTAGACCTCCAGCCTCACTCTGTGGCAGCACTGCCTACACCCACTCTAGGCCTCCAGCTTCACTGTGGCAGCACTGCCTACACCCACTCTAGGCCTCCAGCTTCACTGTGGCAGCACTGCCTACACCCGCTCTAGACCTCCAGCCTCACTCTGTGGCAGCACTGTCTACACCCACTCTAGGCCTCCAGCCTCACTCTGGCAGCACTGCCTACACCGGCGAACCTACAACAACAACAACTGGCAGTACTGTAGTCAGAAATAACTTTTCTAGGCGTGACAATGTGACACAAGAATTCCTAATGTTTGTATAGCATTACCTTAGTGTATGAAATCTTAAGCAGCCCGCCTTTAAAAGAGATTATAGGGGGAAGGAGAGAAGCTGTATGGAGTAGGTGACCTTTGTACAAGCAGCCTACAGTACCCAGCTCATAGTTGCCACCATCAACCAGTCTCGCTTCCTTCAACACTCCTTTACACCTCCTTTTACCTTCCTACAATGACAATCATTTAAACAGTTTCATTAAGAAATTCAGTCATGATTCAGTAAATATATAAGAGTGTTTTAGTAACAAAGGATATCAGATGTGATATGTCCAAAGATATTAAATAAATAATGGTCAGTATGAATTTTGTTAGAGAACATTATGCTCACCTTGTCATTAGGTTCCTCTAAAACCACTAAACGTACTGCTAGTGGGATGTTAGGGCACAAATCTCTTGCCAAGATATTACCTCCCACTGGGGCCAGCATCAGTGTGTCCAGCTGTAGATGTGATGACGTTACTAATATCCAGTGCTTAATAATTAAGTTGACACTACAATGAAATTCTTGAAGAAGTGTCTGAATAATAGTGAAAAATATGTCATTTACTTAAGTGTCGAGGATATATCAACAAGAGACATAAGTAATATTTTAAGAAACGATTAATAATAATACAAAAATAAGTAGCACAAATCTGTGTGTCATTTGTAGGTGACCAAGTAGTAAATAAGAGCACTGATTGATGAATTTGTAATATGAATGTTAATATAGAATTATCTTATTTTTTGTACGTAAACACCAACAAAGTTAATACTTACACTTCCAAATATTCTTCTAGAGAGAAGCTGAAAGAAGAATTTTTTTAAGTATTTTTCTATTAGATATTTAATCCAAGCAATGTTTATTACAGATTTAGTATAATGTTTCTCCAAACATTCCTTATTAAGTGAATTATTTTAATATTATTATAATCATGGGGGAGCGCTAAACTCATAGGATTATACAGCGCATGTGGGGGGGGGGAGAGATGGAAGGTATTCAGGCTCAATTCAGGGAACTGTAACACAGATCCAATTCGCTAGATCAAGAGCCCATCACCAGTGTCAAGGTTACTAAGTGAAGAAAACAAACTTATAGATGTCAGAACTTTAAACTTATAGATGTCAGGACGTTAAACTTATAGATGTCAGGACGTTAAACTTATAGATGTCAGGACGTTAAACTTATAGATGTCAGGACGTTAAACTTATAGATGTCAGGACGTTAAACTTATAGATTTCAGGATGTTAAACTTATAGATGTCAGGATGTTAAACTTATAGATGTCAGGACGTTAAACTTATAGATGTCAGGACGTTACACTTATAGATGTCAGGACGTTAAACTTATAGATGTCAGGATGTTAAACTCTCTGTACATTAAATTCCACTCCATCCTTTACCTATTTCACTGTCCTTTCCAACCTCTATCCTTTCCCCTTCCCATCCTCCCCACCCCCCACTTATTCTCTCTGCTACCTTAATCCATTCTCTCATTATCACTATCTCTCTTTTATTTTACCCAACCTCAGTGTTTCCCTCCCCAGTCTTGCCTTCCCTTCCAGAGTCTAACATTAATAAATCTTCAGAAGTTTCTTGTAAAGTAAAAAGTGGAATATGGATAAATATTGTAAATTGTACGGGTACAACATGAGTGTTTTTTTTTGAGTGTTCATAATGTAGCTTTTGGTGACTGAGATGAATTTTTGGTGACTGAGATGTAATTTTTGGGGACTGAGATGTATTTTTGGGGACTGAGATGTATTTTTGGGGACTGAGATGTATTTTTGGGGACTGAGATGTATTTTTGGGGACTGAGATGTATTTTTGGGGACTGAGATGTAATTTTTGGGGACTGAGATGTGTTTATGGTGACTGAGATGTAATTTTTGATGACTGAGATGTAATTTTTGGGGACTGAGATGTATTTTTGAGGACTGAGATGAAATTTTTGGTGACTGAGATGTGATTTTTGGTGACTGAGATGAAATTTTTGGGGACTGAGATGTATTTTTGAGGACTGAGATGTATTTTTGGGGACTGAGATGCATTTTTTGGGACTGAGATGTAATTTTTGGGGACTGAGATGTAACTTTTGGGGACTGAGATGTAATTTTTGGGGACTGAGATGTAATTTTTGAGGACTGAGATGTAATTTTTGGTTAATGAGCAATAATTTTTGGTGATTACATAACGTTTAGTGAATGGATTGAAAGTTTTTAGTGACTGTGATGTATTTTTTGGTGGTTGTCATTATATGTGGAGTATATTTACGGTGGTCATAATGAAATTTTTCTTTTTTGGTGATTGTAATGTAATTTTTGGTATTATGGTCCAATTTTTGGTGACTAAGACGTAATGTATAGGTGTTTATGATGTAATATTTTATGACTGGTCATCCTGATGTAATTTTTTTAGGTGACTGAGTTTTTGTTTTGTTTGTGATTTACTTTTTGGTGATTGTGGTGTAATTTTTTTTATATATGTGATGTAATTTTATTGTTTATGACGTAATTTTTAGTGTTAGTGACATAATTTTTGGTAATTGTGATTTGATGTATTGTAAATTTGGGGCAACTGTGGGATAAAATAGGTATTTTGTATAAGGAGTATAAAAAAAAGTAGGTAGGAACTGGTTCGTTGAAGTGAAATTTTCAGTGATTGTGGTTTGTTAAATTGTAAAGAGGCAACCTGTGATTGTATTTGTTTGGAACTCCTCTTTTCTGCAATATTGGAAGCTCCTGATGATGTGTTGATTGAAACACGAATATAGGAAAGAGTAAGGTGATGAGGGTAACATAAAAATTAGGTAACAAAAGATTGGATATCAGACTGGAGGGAGAGAGTATGGAGGAGGTGAATGTATTCAGATATTTAGGAGTGGATGTGTCAGCAGATGGGTCTATGAAGGATGAGGTGAATCATAGAATTGATGTGGGGAAAAAGGTGATTAGTGCACTTAGGTGTCTGTGGAGACAAAGAACTTTGTCCATGGAAGCAAAGAGGGGAATGTATGAGAGTATAGTTATACCAAGTATCTTATATGGGTTTGAAGCGAAGGTTGTGAATGTTGCAACAAGGAGAAGGCTGGAGGCAGTGGAAATGTCATGTCTGGGGCAATGTGTAGTGTGAATATTATGCAGAGAATTCGTAGTTTGGAAATTAGGAGGAGGTGTGGGATTATCAAAACTATTATCCAGAGGGCTGAGGAGGGGTTATTGAGGTGGTTTGGACATATAGAGAGGATGGACCAGAATAGAATGACTTGGAGAGTGTATAAATCTGTAGTGGAGGGAAGGCTGGGTAGGGGTCGGCCTAGGAAAGGTTGGATGAATGGGGTAAAGGTGGTTTTGTGTGAGAAGAGCTTGGACTTCCAGCAAGCATGCGTGAGAATATTAGATGTGAGCAAATGGAGGCAAATGGTTTTTAGGTCTTGACATGCTGTTGGAGTGTGAGCAAGGTAACATTTATACCTGGAGTATACCTGGAGAGAGTTCCAGGGGTCAACGCCCCTGCGGCCCAGTCTGTGACCAGGCCTCATGTTGGATCAGAGCCTGATCAACCAGGCTGTTATTGCTGGCCGCACGCAGTCCAACGTATGAACCACAGCCTGGCTGGTCAGGTACCGACTTTAGGTGCCTGTCCAGTGCCTGCTTGAAGACAGCCAGGGGTTTGTTGGTAATGCCCCTGATGTATGCTGGGAGGCAGTTGAACAGTCTTAGGCCTCTGACACTTATTGTGTTGTCTCTCAACGTGCTAGTGGCACCCCTGCTTTTCATTGGGGGGATGTTACATCGCCTGCCGAGTCTTTTGGTTTCGTAGGGAGTGACTCTAGTGTGCAAGTTTGGTACTAATCCCTCGATAATTTTCTACGTGTAGTGTATATAATAATGTATATCTCCCGCCTGCGTTCTAGGGAGTACAGGTTTAGGAACTTCAAGCGTTCCCAGTAATTGAGGTGGTTTATCGCAGTTATGCGTGCGGTGAAGGTTCTCTGCACATTTTCTAGGTCAGCAATTTCACCTGCCTTGAAAGGTGTAGTTAGTGTGCAGCAATATTCCAGCCTAGATAGAACAATCGACCTGAAAAGTGTCAACATGGGCTTGGTATCTGTTACGGTCCCCTACCTAACAATGGCTGTTAGGTAGTTTACCTGCCGGCTTGTGACGTCATCAAACGTGATGTTTGACTGACGAGCCGGCTGGACCGACAGTGTCCACAAGACTCTCCTATGGAGAGTGCTAGCCAGACTCTCCACATACACCATGGAAAGTGTACCAGACTTTCACCTGCACTTTGGAGAGTGTACCTGCACTTTGGAGAGTGTACCTGCCCTTTGGAGAGTGTACCTTCACTTGGAGAGTGTACCAGACTCTCCCCTGCACTTGGATAATGTACCTAGACTCTCCCCTGCACTTGGATAATGTACCTAGACTCTCTCCTGCACTTGGAGAATGTACCCAGACTCTCCCCTGCACTTGGAGAATGTACCTAGACTCTTCCCTGCACTTGGAGAATGTACCTAGACTCTCCCCTGCACTTGGAGAATGTACCTAGACTCTCCCATGCACTTGGAGAGTGTACTGTACCTGACACTGTTAAGATGTGGTGTCAGGACTCATCAGGGTGTAGTGACAACTGGTGGCACGACACAAGTGGAATAATCGTGTGATTTTGTGTTGGTGTCTGATGACGCGGTGACAAGGTTTTTTAGAGGAGTCGTGACACAGGGGGCTTGCTATGTGGCACAGAGAAGGTGTCGTGTGACACAAGCGAAGGAGTGTTGTGTAACACAGAGACAAGAGTGTCTGAGGACACGGGAAGAGAATGAGTGTCATGACTAGAGGTGTGGTGGTGTCTTGTGTGACACGATGTTGGCAGCGACGTCTGACACTGCACTGAATTATTATGATTGTTTTTACTTGTGCTCTTTTTACTACGTTTTAAATTGTTATAAAATGTGTTAGTTAGTTAGTTCAGACTCTCAGGTAAGGACCCACTAGGGGCGAGGGGGAAGTGGGGACAGAAGAAGAATAGCCGGTGAGAGGATATAAAATGTGTATAAAGATATATATGATTTTACACAGATTATATTATACAGATTATGTTTTTACATTAAATATATATATATATATATATATATATATATATATATATATATATATATATATATATATATATATATATAAAACTTAAAATTTCGATTACTTTTCCCATAAATTTCAATTGCAGTAGAAATTCTATTTAAAAATTTAAAAATCTACGTATTTTAGCTAAAAATGAGTTTTGTCAGATATATATATATATATATATATATATATATATATATATATATATATATATATATATATATATATATATATATATATATATATATATATATATATATATATATATATATATATATATATATATAATAAATATCTGAAATATGAGATTCTATTGTTATCCCAAACAGTCAGTTTATTACAAATGAGTTATTTTTGTATTAGTATCCCTGGTTTTGAAGGTTCTCATTATCCATCCTGTCATTTTTCTAGCAAATGCGATTGCTACGGTGTTATGGTCATTGACGGTGAGATCCTCTGACATGATCCCTCCCAAGTCTTTGACATTAGTTTTTCGCTCTATTGTGTGGTTGGAATTAGTTTTGTACTCTGATGAGATTTTAATTTCCTCACGTTTTCCATATCTGAGTAATTGAAATTTCTCATCATTGAACTTCATATTGTTTTCTGCAGCCCATTTAAAGATTTGGTTTATGTCTGCTTGGAGTCTTGCAGTGTCTTCAACGGTGGACACTGTCATACAGATTCGGGTGTCATCTGCAAAGGAAGACACAGCACTGTGGCTTATATCCCTGTCAATGTCAGATATGAGGATGAGGAACAGGATGGGAGCGAGTACTGTGCCTTGTGGAACAGAGCTTTTCACTGTAGCCGCCTCAGACTTTACTCTGTTGACTACTACTCTTTGTGTTCTACTTAGGAAATTATAGATCCATCTACCAACTTTTCCTGTTATTCCTTTATCACGCATTTTGTGTGCTATTATACCATGGTCACACTTGTCAAAGCCTTTGGCAAAGTCTGTGTATATAACATCTGCATTCTGTTTGTCTTCTAGAGCATCCAGAACATTGACGTTTACATCTCCTTTTTTTCCTTAAGGGAATTTGCCTTGAGCAAACCTCAAGTGCCACAGAGTTAATTTGTTCTAGACATAGGTTAGGATCCGTGATGCTTAGGCTATCTTCCCAGTTTATATCATTTAGGACTTGGTTTACTTGGTCCCACCTTATGTTTTTATTATTGAAGTTGAATTTGGAGAAAGCTCCCTCACGGCTGATCACATTTTGTTGATCTGGGGCTCCCAGCATGCATGTCTGGACCTCTATTATGTTGTGATCTGAGTATATTGTTTTTGATATGATGACATTTCGTATCAGATCATCATTGTTGGTGAAGATGAGGTCCAGCGTATTCTCTAATCTTGTGGGATCTACTATTTGCTGGTTGTGAGGGAAAAGTGGAGTATAATTGTGGGTTAAGGTTGTTAGTCAGCCGGCGATCATTCACGGGTTCAGCCGGTGCTTCCCTCTAGCGGGCCCAGGCAGAACCCCCCCCCCCTTTTCTGGTGGTAGTTACCTCACCTGGTGAGCAGAGAAACTGTGGAGAGTCACTACACCTCCACACTTCTGATCAGGTAGGGTGATCTACCAGGTGTATATTGTTTTGTGGTTTTTATGGTTATCAGTAATTTCTTCCATCAAAGTGAACATGCTGTCCTTTTTCTTAAGTGTTATGTTTGCTTACTTATGGTAACCATTATTTTTTTCTCTTTATCAGCTCTGTTGCTGGCCTGGTCAGCCCGAACAGATGCTGAGATTTGAAGGAGCTAGATGTACGTCTCTCTGACTTAGCTACTTTTGTCTACTCTTCCGCTTCTACGTCTTACGTACCTCGACCCAGTGGCATACGATAATTCTTAACATCTGCCTAGGATAACCTTCCACCATCTCGTCTACACCCGAGACTCATCCTGGGCCTTATATTCTTCTACTCTCCATCCTGCCACAACCACAAACTCTAAAAATTCTTTGTTTATTTCCTACCCAAGAGTCTTTAATTGTTTTTATTAATTTTTCCATTATATTTTGTTCAGGTGGAAGGCGTTCCCCTGACACTGGTTTAAGGTGAATTTGGTGCAGAGATTTAAAAGCTCGCATGTGTGTGAGTTTTCATCTGAGCTGCCTCCTGGTGTTATCTCTGCTACACATTGTTTGCAATGTTCCTCCATTTTAGGTGCCTTAGGTTGAAATCCCCCAGGAGCAAGATGTTGGGGGCAGGAGCTGGAAGATTTTCCAGACAGTGGTCAATTTTCAGAAGCTGTTCCTGGAATTGTTGGGACGTTGCAGGGAAACCGGCAGGCCGGACTTGAGTCCTGGAGATGGGAAGTACAGTGTCTGCACCCTGAAGGAGGGGTGTTAATGTTGCAGTTTTATAACTGTAGTGTAAGCGCTCCTCTGGCAAGACAGTAATGGAGTGAATGATGGTGAATTTTTCCTTTTCGGATCACCCTGCCTTGGTGAGAAACGGCCTATGTGTTTTATATATATACAATAATTCACTTCTATTTTCATAATTATTAATATATTGACCACTGGTACAAGAATACAAAATATTCTGGGTAAATGGTATGTAGTCTTACCTGTATTACAGCCATGTATACCCAGTGGGGTGGTCCACCTTACCTGTATTGCAGCCATGTATACCCAGTGGGGTGGTCCCACCACCAGCACAGCCACTGAGTGTCGTGGAAGAGGCTCTCGTCCGTATAAGAAAGACCAGTCAATTGTTGACCAGAGACATGCAGGTTTATGTTGATTGTAGGAGACGTTATCAGTGAGGGAAGCATGAGAGATATCAACATTGTTCCACTGGTTTCCACACTGATGATCCAGGAACATTTCAGTGGACACTCCCAGTGACCACACTCCACTCATAACATCGTAAGTGTCTGAACATATTATAATATACTGTTAAATTAATCCTATGTACTGTTCATTAAAAGTTTTACTTCTCTAAATAAATTTTGTTAAGAAATGTAAACCTAACAAGAATTTACTGTTGACATTAAAGAAATACAAAATATTATGTTCCATCAAAAGGTAATCATTGTGTTGGGTATTTATAAAAATGGTTTAAATCAGTAAGGTATCTATATAAATTTGATTGCCTTCCGTTTTCGCAGTATATTTTTTTGTTGTATTTCAACTTACCAAAGTTACCTGGTGCAAATATCACCAAGTTCAAGAAGCCAAGTGACAAAGTTGTCTCAGTAATAAGTTGCAACATTACAGAATTTGTTGCTATAACAGGAGACGCCATCATTTGCCCTTCCTGTGCAGATGAGTTCTCAGATATCCCTTTCCATACGGCCTTGCTCAATGATGCTTTATAACCTTGTAAGAGAATATACATAGATAGGTCACTGGAAATTTGTAAAATATATTTAGATAAAGCAGTCCCTATGATGTACTTGGAACAGTAAATTTTTAATTACTTTTAATGATAGATTTAAATTATAATGCACAATAAACTGCCATGTTTGGACGTGGAATATTTTGAAACAAGACTGCTGAAAAAAGTCCTTCAAAATACAACTACGTGGTAAAGATGTGTTGATGTTTTGTGTCTAATGTCTAAGTGGAAGTGGAACAGAATTCTTCCTCCGTAAGCCATGCATGTCGTAAGAGGCGACTAAAATGCCGGGAGCAAGGGGCTAGTAAGAACATAAGAACATAAGAAAGGAGGAACACTGCAGCAGGCCTTTTGGCCCATACTAGGCAGGTCCTTCACAATCTATCCCACTAACAGAATAATTGCCCACCCTAATTTTCAATTCTATCCAAGAAATATGCTTTAATGATTCTATTAACTCAAGTGCGAGTCCCACTCAAATCCAACCCCTCTCACTCATGAATTTATCCAACCTAAATTTGAAACTACCCAAGGTCATAGCTTCAATGACCCTACTAGGCAGACTGTTCCACTCATCAACTACCCTATTTCCAAACCAATATTTTCCTATATCCTTTCTAAATCTAAACTTATCCAATTTGAATCCATTATTGCGGGTTCTCTCTTGGAGAGATATCCTCAAGACCTTATTTATATCCCCCATATTAATACCCATCTTCCACTTATATACCTCGATCATGTCTCCCCTCATTCTTCGTCTTACAAGTGAATGTAATTTAAGGGTCTTAAATCTTTCTTCATACGGAAGATTTCTAATGCTATGAATTAACTTTGTCAATCGTCGCTGAATGTTTTCTAACGAATTTATATCCATTCTGTAAAACGGAGACCAGAACTGAGCTGCGTAATCTGGTGAGGCCTTACTAATGATGTATAAAGCTGTAATATAACCGCTGGACTTCTGTTGCTTACACTTCTTGATATAAATCCCAGTAATCTATTTGCTTTATTTCTTACGCTTAGGCATTGCTGACTTGGTTTAAGGTTGCTGCTTACCATCACCCCCAAATCCTTTTCGCATTCTGTACAGCTGAGTTCAACGTTATTAAGCTGGTAGGTGCTAGGGGTTATGAACATTCCCGAGCTTTAGAACTTTGCATTTGTCTACATTGAACTGCATCTGCCACTTTTCTGACCACGAATTAAGTTTGTCTAAATCTTCCTGAAGTTATATTACATCTATGTTTGAATCAATTATCCTACCTATCTTCGTGTCGTCGGCGAATTTGCTCATATCACTAGTAATTCCCTCGTCAAGGTCATTGATATATATTATAAATAACAACGGGCCTAAGACTGATCCCTGTGGAACACCACTTGTTACAAGTCCCCATTCGGATTTAACCCCATATATGCACACCCTCTGCTTCCTATTGGTGAGCCATGACTCGATCCATGACAACACTTTTCCCCCAATGCCATGAGCTGCCACTTTCTTTAACAGTCTCTGGTGCGGTACTCTATCAAAAGCCTTACTAAAGTCTAAATAAACAATATTGAATTCTTTATCATGATCAACAGCCTCAAAAGCTTTACTGAAAAAGGTTAATAAATTAGATAAGCAGGAACGGCCCCTCGTGAATCCATGCTGAGTCTCATTAATCAATTTATGGTTATCTAGATGGCTTCTAATAATATCAGCTATAATTGACTCTAGTAATTTGCCTACAATTGAGGTAAGGCTTATTGGGCGGTAATTTGACGGTAGTGACTTGTCCCCTGCTTTAAAAATAGGAATTACATTAGCCATCTTCCACGTATCAGACACTACACCTGTTTGAAGAGATAAATTAAAAATGTTAGATAATGGTTCACAGAGTTCCATTTTGCATTCCTTAAGAACCCTTGCATAAAGCTCATCAGGACCCGGCGATTTATTTTGTTTCAATCGGTCTAGTTGTTTCATAACCATTTCGCTAGTGACTGTGATATTACATAATTTATCTTCTTCTGGGCCTCTGTAAAAATTAATTTCTGGGATACTATTAGTGTCTTCTTGTGTGAAAACCGAGAGAAAATAATTATTAAAAATAGAGCACATATCATTCTCCTTGTCAGTAAGATGCCCAGAGTTATTTTTAAGGTGACCTATCTTATCCCTAACTTTTGTTCTATAAACCTGGAAAAAACTTTTTGGGTTAGTTTTTGAATCCCTAGCAACTTTAATTTCATAGTCCCGTTTAGCTTTTCTTATCCCCTTTTTAACATCCCTCTTAATGTCAGTATACTGATTTATAAGATGACCCTCACCTCTTTTAATGCGCCTATAAATTCCTTTCTTCTGCCCTAAAAGATATTTGATCCTATTATTCATCCATTTTGGGTCATTTCTACTTGATCTAATTTCTTTATATGGGATAAATGTTTTTTTGGGCAGCCTGTATAGTGTTAAGAAAACTGTCATATTGATACCACTCTTCGTCACCCCAGTCCACAGTTGATAAGTGTTCTCTAAGTCCATTATAATCTGCTAAGCGAAAATCTGGGACCGTTACTGAATTTTCCCTACTATCATACATCCATTCAATGCTAAAGGTAATTGACTTGTGGTCGCTTGAGCCGAGTTCCTCTGTAATTTCTAAATTATTACCAAGGGTTTCCTTGCTAGCCAGAACCAAGTCAAGTAGGTTATTTCCCCTTGTAGGTTCTGTCACAAATTTCTTCAAAAAGCAATCCTGAACTACTTCTAAAAAGTCGTTAGATTCTAAATTCCCTGTCAAGAAATTCCAATTAATCTGACTAAAGTTAAAGTCCCCTAGAATTACTACATTATCGTGCCTTGTGGCCTTAACAATTTCCTCCCAAAGTAGTCTCCCTTGTTCCCTATCTAAGTTTGGAGGACGGTAAATCACGCCTAAAATCAATTTTTCACACCCCTCTGAAAATTCTATCCAGACAGACTCTGTATGTGTTAATTCAGATTTTATCCCCTTTTTTATGCAACAATTTAAATGATCACGGACATACATACAGTTCCGCCCCCCCCCACCCCCCACTTCCGGTCACCCCCACTTCCCGAATATTCTGTCTACTTGCAACAATTTAAAACCCTGAATGTGACATTCGGAAGGCATGTCCCGATTTTTCATATTAAACCATGTCTCAGTTATTGCAAAAACATCAATATAACCCGTAATTGCAACTAATCTCAACTCGTCCATCTTATTCCTAGTAGTACGACTATTGGTGTAATATACATTTATTGACCCTCCTTTCTCTTTACCCTTCCTGCTCATTTCTGTTTTTCCACTATACCTATTACTGTCCTTGTCACCTAGTGCCACTGGCTTTCCAATACCCCCCTTATTCTGCCTATTACTAGTTCCCCTAGAATTTATAACATTATTACACTGGGACTTCACTGGTTTCCCCCCATAACCCATACCACTAACTTTTTCTAGTTTAAAGCCCTAACAGCTCCCTCCACTGCAGTTGCCAGTGCCCCCACCCCAGACCTAAATAAGTGAACCCCATCCCTGGCATACATGTCATTTCTGCCATAAAAGAGGTCCCAGTTGTCAATGAATGTTACTACATTTTCCTTACAGTATTTGTCCAGATAGCAATTGTTAGCCTTATTGCGCACACTTAGGCACTGTTGTCTGGGCTTTAGATTCCTGCTTACCATGACTCCCAAGTCTTTTTCACATTCTGTATGATCAAGCCCTACTTCACCTAGTTTATAAATTCGAGGGATATTTTCATTACCAAGGACTAGTACCTTACACTTGTCCACATTGAACTTCATCTGCCACTTATCAGACCAAGACATTAATTTGTCCAAATCCTCCTGGAGTTCCCTGGTATCCTCCTCAGAATGAATCATACGGCCTATTTTTGTATCATCAGCAAATTTACTCATGTCACTTGCAATTCCTTCATCAAGGTCATTTATGTAAATTATGAACAACAATGGGCCTAAAACTGACCCTTGTGGAACGCCACTAGTGACTAATCCCCATTCAGATTTGACCCCAATAATGGAAACTCTCTGCTTTCTATTGCTAAGCCATGCCTCTGTCCATGCTAGAACTTTACCTCCTATACCATGAGCTGCCACCTTTCTTAAGAGTCTCTTGTGAGGTACTCTATCGAAGGCCTTACTGAAATCCAAGTAAACTATATCATATTCTTTATCACTGTCTACTGCCTCAAATGTTTTATTGAAAAACGTCAGTAAATTTGTCAGGCAGGAACGACCTCTCGTGAACCCATGCTGAGATTCATTAATCAAATTATGTTCTACAAGGTGACTTCTAATAATATCAGCTATAATTGACTCTAATAATTTGCCTACTATAGATGTGAGGCTTATTGGACGGTAATTTGATGGAATTGACTTATCCCCTGATTTGAATATAGGAACTACATTAGCTATCTTCCACATCTCTGGCACAACACCAGTTAGGATGGACGTATTAAACACATTCGTTAATGGCTGACTAAGTTCCATCTTGCATTCTTTAAGTACCCTGGAAAACAACTCGTTGGGTCCGGGGACTTATTTTGCTTCAGTTTATCTATCTGTTTGATAACCATGTCCCTCGTGACAGTAATATTAGTTAACTTGAATTCTTCAGGAACTGAATAATTGTTAATTTCTGGAATCTCATTTACGTCTTCTTGTGTAAAGACTGACAAAAAATAGTCATTAAATAGAGAACACATTTCCAGTTCGTTATCTGTCAGCTGTTCATTCCCAATTTTCAGAGGTCCTACCTTTTCCCTCACCTTCGTCCTATACACTTGAAAGAACCCTTTTGGATTAGTCTTTGATTCATTAGCAACCTTAATCTCATAGTCACGTTTAGCCTTTCTAATCCCCTTTTTTACTTCTCTTTTCAACTGAACATATTGGTCAATAAGGTTAACATCTCCTCTTTTGATGCGCCTATAAATTCCTCTTTTCTCCCCTAATAGATGTTTTAGCCTCCTGTTAAACCATTTGGGATCGTTATTATTTGACCTAAATTCTCTCTGGGGAATAAATATACTCTGTGCACGTTGTACATTATTAAGAAAAAAATCATAAACGCAGATCCCATCGTAATCGTTAGCTAGATTACCCCAGTCGAGATTAGACAGGTGTTCTCTATGTCCAATATAGTCGGCAGAACGAATATCAGGAACTTTTACCGTATTATCCCTATTCTCGTACTCCCAGGTAATATTAAAAGTAATGGATTTGTGATCACTTGCGCCAAGCTCTTCAGTGATCTCCAGATTATTTACAAGGGTTTCTTTATTTGACAAGACTAGGTCGAGCAAATTATTACCTCTGGTAGGCTCCGTCACACACTGCTTCAAAAAACAGTCCTGAACTACTTCCATAAAGTCACTGGACTCCAGATTACCGGTCAAAGAAGCCCAGTCAATTTGACTAAAGTTAAAATCCCCTACTATCACTACGTTATTTTGTCTAGAAGCCCTAACAATTTCGTTCCAAAGAAGTCTCCCTCTATCGTGATCCAAGCCTGGAGGTCGGTATATTACACCTACAATCAGTTTTTCTTGACCTTCTAGAAACTCTACCCAAACAGATTCTGTCAATGATCCATCTATTTTTATGCCTGTTTTTATGCAGCAATTTATATTTTCTCGTACATATAATGCAACTCCACCCCCTTTCCCATTATATCTATCTACATGGAACAACTTAAACCCCTGAATATGACACTCAGCAATCATATCCCGACTCTTTATATTATACCATGTTTCAGTTATTGCAATGACATCAAAGTTCCCAGCACATGCTACCAAATGTAATTTGTTAATTTTATTTCTGGCGCTTCGACAGTTAGTGTAAAATACATTGAGATGTATCTTCTTGTGAACCTTTTTCACATTCAGCTTTTGTTTTACACAAATTCTGTTACTATTATTACCCTGTGTTACTCGATTACTGTTATTGTTAAGATTTATGATATCAAAGCCTGAATCAATATTTTGACCCTCATTATTCACCATTCCTAAACCCATACCTCTAACTAATCCTAGTTTAAAGCCCTAACAACATCCTCAACTGAGCTAGAGAGAAATTCTACACCTGCCCTGGATAAGTGAACCCCATCCCTGGCATACATGTCATTTTGGCCATAGAAGTGGTCCCAGTTGTCAATGAATGGGACTGCATTATCCTTACAGTGTTTGTCCAGCCAGCAATTTATACCAATCGCTCTGGACAGCCATTCATTTCCAACACCCCTTCTTGGCAAAATGCCACATATAACAGGGCGCCCCCTTCTTCCTAATTATGTCTATTCCTGCCCTGTACCTTCTAACTAAATCCTCACTTCTACGCTTGCCTACATCATTGCCTCCAGCACTGAGGCAGATAATAGGATTGATCCCATTACCGTTCATGATGTTGTCAAGCCGGCTAACAATATCCTCCATCCCAGCCCCAGGAAAGCAAACCCTCTGTCTCCTACTCTTATCCTTCAAGCAGAATGCCCTATCCATATCTAACTTGGCTATCCCCAACAACAACAATGTTTTTACCTTCCTTGGTACAGTTCGTCGTGACGTTCCCAGTAGTCGACTCACATTCGTCTGGAAGCACAGAAAAGGAGTTCGAAGTTTCCACAGCAGTCTCTTTCTTCTTCGTCGTTACTACCTCTCCATTCGTCTTCTTGATCTTCAACTTCGTCCCATGCTGTCCGGCCACTGCCCAGGTTACCTTCTTGACCTGAGGACTCACAACAGGAGGACTACTACGAATCCTCTTGTTTTCCCGTCAATGCGTATCTCAAGCTTCGCTACCCTCAATTCCTCCTTAGCTGCTGGAAAGTTGCTCAATAGGGGGCATCTTGATTCAGTCCACAGGGAGTACACTAGACACGTCTTCACTGAGCTAAGAACAGGTCACCACTGACCTGTTCTTAAAGTCGTTACCATCAAATTACCGCCCAATAAGTCTAACTTCAATTGTAGGCAAATTATTAGAGTCGATTATAGCTGATAACATAAGAAGCCAACTCGATAGGCATAATTTGATTAATGATACCAACATGGATTCACCAGGGGCCGTTCCTGCACTACATTTATTAACTTTTTTCAGTGGCTTTTGAGGCAGTTGATCATTAAAAAGAATTCGATATTGTTTATTTGGATTTTAGTAAGGCTTTTGATAGAGTACCACATCAGAGACTGTTAAAGAAAGTGGCTGCTCACGGCATTGGAGGAAAAGTGTTTTCATGGATCGAGTCATGGCTCACCAATAGGAAGCAGAGGGTGTGCATTAATGGGGTTAAATCTGAGTGGGGATCTGTAACAAGTGGCGTTCCACAGGGATCGGTTTTAGGCCCGTTGTTGTTTATAATATATATAAATGACCTTGACGAGGGAATTACTAGTGATATGAGCAAATTCGCTGATGACACGAAGATAGGTAGGATAATCGATTCAGACGTAGATGTCACGGAACTTCAGGAGGATTTAGACAAACTCAATTCCTGGTCAGAAAATGGCAGATGCAGTTCAATGTAGATAAATGCAAAGTTCTAAAGCTCGGGAATGTTCATAACCCTAGCACCTACCAGCTTAATAATGTTGAACTCAGCCGTACAGAATGCGAAAAGGATCTGGGGGTTATGGTAAGCAGCAACCTCAAACCAAGTCAGCAATGCCTAAGCGTAAGAAATAAAGCAAATAGATTACTGGGATTTATATCAAGAAGTGTAAGAACAGAAGTCCAGCGGTTATATTACAGCTTTATACATCATTAGTAAGGCCTCACCTAGATTATGCAGCTCAGTTCTGGTCTCCATTTTACAGAATGGATATAAATTCGTTAGAAAACATTCAGCGACGAATGACAAAGTTAATTCATAGCATTAGAAATCTTCCGTATGAAGAAAGATTGAAGACCCTTAAATTACATTCACTTGTAAGACGAAGAATGAGGGAGACATGATCGAGGTATATAAGTGGAAGATGGGTATTAATAAGGGGATATAAATAAGGTCTTGAGGATATCTCTCCAAGAGAGAACCCGCAATAATGGATTCAAATTGATAAGTTTAGATTTAGAAAGGATATAGAAAATATTGGTTTGGAAATAGGTAGTTGATGAGTGGAACAGTCTGCCTAGTAGGGTCATTGAAGCTATGACCTTGGGTAGTTTCAAATTTAGGTTGGATAAATTCATGAGTGAGAGGTTGGATTTGAGTGGGACTCGCACTTGAGTTAATAGAATCTTCAAAGCTTATTTCTGGGTAGAATTGAAAATTCGGTTGAACAATTATTCTGTTAGTGGGATGGATTGTGAAGGACCTGCCTAGTATGGGCCAACAGGCCTGCTGCAGTGTTCCTCCTTTCTTATGTTCTTATGTTCTTATGTAATTTCTTTATATGGGATAAATGTTCTTTGGGCAGCATGTATAGTGTTCAGAAAACTGTCATATTGATAGCTCTCTTCATTACCCCAGTCCACAGATGATAAGTGTTCTCTAAGTCCATTGTAATCTGCTAAGCGAAAATCAGGGACCGTTAATGAGTTATCCCTACTATGAAACTTCCATTCAATGCCAAAGGTAATTGATTTGTGGTCGCTTGTGCCGAGTTCCTCTGTAATTTCTAAATTATTAACAAGGGTTTCCTTGTTTGCCAGAACTAAGTCAAGCAAGTTATTTCCCCTTGTAGGTTCTGTCACAAACTGCTTCAAAAAACAATCTTGAACTACTTCTAAGAAGTCGTTAGATTCTAAATTCCCAGTCAAAAAATTCCAATCAATTTGACTAAAGTTGAAGAACATAAGAACATAAGAAAGGAGGAACACTGCAGCAGGCCTGCTGGCCCATACTAGGCAAGTCCTTCACAATCCATCCCACTAACAGAATAATTGCCCAACCTAATTTTCAATTCTACCTAAGAAATAAGCTTTGAAGATTCTATTAACTCAAGTGCGAGTCCCACTCAAATCCAACCCCTCTCACTCATGAATTTATCCAACCTAAATTTGAAACTACCCAAGGTCATAGCTTCAATGACCCTACTAGGCAGACTGTTCCACTCATCAACTACCCTATTTCCAAACCAATATTTTCCTATATCCTTTCTAAATCTAAACTTATCCAATTTGAATCCATTATTGCGGGTTCTCTCTTGGAGAGATATCATCAAGACCTTATTAATATCCCCCTTATTAATACCCATCTTCCACTTATATACCTCGATCATAAGAACATAAGAACATAAGAAAGGAGGAACACTGCAGCAGGCCTGTTGGCCCATTCTAGGCAGGTCCTTCACATTCCATCCCACTAACAGAATATTTGTTCAACCTAATTTTCAATACTACCCAAGAAATAAGCTTTGATAATTTTATTTACTCATGTGCAATTCCCACTCAAATCCAACCCCTTTCACTCATGAATTTATCCAACCTAAATTTAAAACTACCCAAGGTCCTTGCTTCAATAACCCTACTAGGCAGACTGTTCCACTCATCAACTACCCTATTTCCAAACCAATACTTTCCTATATCCTTTCTAAATCTAAACTTATCTAACTTGAATCCATTATTGCGGGTTCTCTCTTGGAGAGATACCGTCAAGACCTTATTTATATCCTCTTTGTTAATACCCATTTTCCACTTGTATACCTCGTTCATGTCTCCCCTCATTCTACGTCTTACAAGTGAATGTAATTTAAGGGTCTTCAATCTTTCTTCGTAAGGAAGATTTCTAATGCTATGTATTAATTTAGTCATTCTACGCTGAATGTTTTCTAACGAATTTATGTCCATTCTGTAATATGGAGACCAGAACTGAGCTGCGTAATCTAGGTGAGGCCTTACTAATGATGTATAAAGCTGTAATATAACCTCTGGACTTCTGTTGCTAACACTTCTTGATATAAATCCCAGTAATCTATTTGCCTTATTACGTACGCTTAGGCATTGCTGTCTTGGTTTAAGGTTGCTGCTTACCATCACCCTTAAGTCCTTCTCGCAATCTGTATGGCTAAGTTCTACGTTATTTAACTTATAAGTGCTTGGGTTATGGACACTCCCGAGCTTTAGAACTTTGCATTTATCTACATTGAACTGCATCTGCCATTTTTCTGACCAGGAATTGAGTTTGTCTAAATCCTCCTGTAGTTCACTGACATCTACGTCTGAATCGATTATCCTACCTATCTTCGTGTCATCAGCGAATTTGCTCATATCACTAGAAATTCCTCGTCAAGGTCATTTATATATATTATAAACAACAACGGGCCCAAAACCGATGCCTGAGGAACGCCACTTGTTACAGATCCCCACTCCGATTTAACCCCATTTATGCACACCCTCTGCTTCCTATTGGTGAGCCATGACTCGATCCATGACAACACTTTTCCCCTAATGCCATGAGCAGCCACTTTCTTTAACAGTCTCTGATGTGGTACTCTATCAAAAGCCTTACTAAAATCCAAATAAACAATATCGAATTCTTTATCATGATCAACTGCCTCAAAAGCCTTACTGAAAAAAGTTAATAAATTAGTTAGGCAGGAACGGCCCCTGGTGAATCCATGTTGAGTATCATTAATCAAATTATGCCTATCGAGATGGCTTCTTATGTTATCAGCTATAATCGACTCTAATAATTTGCCTACAATTGAAGTTAGACTTATTGGGCGGTAATTTGATGGTAACGACTTGTCCCCTGCTTTAAAAATAGGAATTACATTAGCCATCTTCCACGTATCAGACACTACACCTGTTTGAAGAGATAGGTTAAAAATGTTAGTTATGGGTTCACAGAGTTCAATTTTGCATTCCTTAAGAACCCTTGAAAAAAGCTCATCAGGGCCTGGCGATTTATTTTGCTTCAAACGGTCTATCTGTTTGATAACCATTTCGCTAGTGACTGTGATACTACATAATTTATGTAGATGAATGGTTCAGAGAACCCACTAAAATACCTAATTCTTGGGATATTATTAGTGTCTTCCTGAGTGAAAACCGAGAGAAAATAATTATTAAAAATAGAGCACATTTCATTCTCTTTGTCAGTAAGATACCCATAATTATTTTTAAGGGGACCTATCTTATCTCTAACTTTTGTTCTATACACCTGGAAAAACTTTTGGGTTAGTTTTCGAATCCCTAGCAACTTTAATTTCGTAGTCCCGCTTAGCTTTTCTTATCCCCTTTTAACGTCCCTCTTAATGTCAATATACTGATTCGTAAGATGACCCTCACCTCTTTTGATACGCCTATAAATTCCTTTCTTCTGCCCTAAAAGATATTTGAGCCTATTATTCATCCATTTTGGGTCATTTCTATTCGATCTAATTTCTTTATATGGGATAAATGTTCTTTGGGCAGCATGTATAGTGTTCAGAAAACTGTCATATTGATAGCTCTCTTCATTACCCCAGTCCACAGATGATAAGTGTTCTCTAAGTCCATTGTAATCTGCTAAGCGAAAATCTGGGACCGTTACTGAGTTATTCCTACTATGAAACTTCCATTCAATGCCAAAGGTAATTGATTTGTGGTCGCTTGCGCCGAGTTCCTCTGTAATTTCTAAATTATTAACAAGGGTTTCCTTGTTTGCCAGAACTAAGTCTCCCCTCATTCTTCGTCTTACAAGTGAATGTAATTTAAGGGTCTTCAATCTTTCTTCATACGGAAGATTTCTAATGCTATGAATTAACTTTGTCATTCGTCGCTGAATGTTTTCTAACGAATTTATATCCATTCTGTAAAATGGAGACCAGAACTGAGCTGCATAATCCAGGTGAGGCCTTACTAATGATGTATAAAGCTGTAATATAACCGCTGGACTTAACATAAGAACATAAGAACATAAGAAAGGAGGAGCACTGCAGCAGGCCTGTTGGCCCATACTAGGCAGGTCCTTCACAATCCGTCCCACTAACAGAATATTTGCTCAACCAAATTTTCAATGCTACCCAAGAAATAAGCTTTGACAATTCTACCCACTCATGCGCGAGTCCCACTCAAATCCAACCCCTCTCACTCATGAATTTATCCAACCTAAATTTGAAACTACCCAAGGTCCTAGCTTCAATAACCCTACTAGGCAGACTGTTCCACTCATCAACTACCCTATTTCCAAACCAATACTTTCCTATATCCTTTCTAAATCTAAACTTATCTAACTTGAATCCATTATTGCGGGTTCTCTCTTGGAGAGATATCCTCAAGACCTTATTTATATCCCCTTGTTAATACCCATTTTCCACTTGTATACCTCGATCATGTCTCCTCATTCTACGTCTCACAAGTGAATGCAATTTAGGTCCTCAATCTTTCTTCGTAAGGAAGATTTCTAATGCTATGTATTAATTTAGTCATTCTACGCTGAATGTTTTCTAACGAATTTATGTCCATTCTGTAATATGGAGACCAAAACTGAGCTGCGTAATCTAGGTGAGGCCTTACTAATGATGTATAAAGCTGTAATATAACCTCTGGACTTCTGTTGCTAACACTTCTTGATATAAATCCCAGTAATCTATTTGCCTTATTACGTACGCTTAGGCATTGCTGTCTTGGTTTAAGGTTGCTGCTTACCATCACCCCCAAGTCCTTCTCGCAATCTGTATGGCTAAGTTCTACGTTATTTAACTTATAAGTGCTTGGGTTATGGACACTCCCGAGCTTCAGAACCTTGCATTTATCTACATTGAACTGCATCTGCCACTTTTCTGACCAGGAATTGAGTTTGTCTAAATCCTCCTGAAGTTCCGTGACATCTACGTCTGAATCGATTATCCTACCTATCTTCGTGTCATCAGCGAATTTGCTCATATCACTAGTAATTCCCTCGTCAAGGTCGTTTATATATATTATAAACAACAACGGGCCTAAAACCGATCCCTGTGGAACGCCACTTGTTACAGATCCCCACTCAGATTTAACCCCATTAATGCACACCCTCTGCTTCCTATTGGTGAGCCATGACTCGATCCATGAAAAGGAACACTGCAGCAGGCCTGTTGGCCCATACTAGGCAGGTCCTTCACAATCCGTCCCACTAACAGAATATTTGCTCAACCCAATTTTCAATGCTACCCAAGAAATAAGCTTTGACAATTCTACCCACTCATGCGCGAGTCCCACTCAAATCCAACCCCTCTCACTCATGAATTTATCTGACCTAAATTTGAAACTACCCAAGGTCCTAACTTCAATAACCCTACTAGGCAGACTGTTCCACTCATCAACTACCCTATTTCCAAACCAATACTTTCATAAGAAAGAAGGAACACTGCAGCAGGCCTACTGGCCCATGCGAGGCAGGTCCAAGTCTCCAACCGGCTTAAGCCAATGCCCCGACCCAGCCAGGTCAGGTTACATTCACTTAAGGAAGGAGCACTGCATCTGACCTAGTAGCACAAGCTAGTCAGGACCAACTCACACCCAAATCCTTTCTAAATCTAAACTTATCTAATTTGAATCCATTATTGCGGGTTCTCTCTTGGAGAGATATCCTCAAGACCTTATTTATATCCCCTTTGTTAATACCCATTTTCCACTTGTATACCTCGATCATGTCTCCCCTCATTCTACGTCTTACAAGTGAATGTAATTTTAGTGTCTTCAATCTTTCTTCGTAAGGAAGATTTCTAATGCTATGTATTAATTTAGTCATTTTACGCTGAATGTTTTCTAACGAATTTATGTCCATTCTGTAATATGGAGACCAAAACTGAGCTGCGTAATCTAGGTGAGGCCTTACTAATGATGTAAAAAGCTGTAATATAACCTCTGGACTTCTGTTGCTAACACTTCTTGATATAAATCCCAGTAATCTATTTGCCTTATTACGTACGCTTAGGCATTGCTGTCTTGGTTTAAGGTTGCTGCTTACCATCACCCCCAAGTCCTTCTCGCAATCTGTATGGCTAAGTTCTACGTTATTTAACTTATAAGTGCTTGGGTTATGGACACTCCCGAGCTTCAGAACATAAGAACATAAGAAAGGAGGAACACTGCAGCAGGCCTGTTGGCCCATACTAGGCAGGTCCTTCACAATCCGTCCCACTAACAGAATATTTGCTCAACCCATTTTCAATGCTACCCAAGAAATAAGCTTTGACAATTCTACCCACTCATGGAGTCCCACTCAAATCCAACCCCTTCACTCATGAATTTATCCAACCTAAATTTGAAACTACCCAAGGTCCTAGCTTCAATAACCCTACTAGGCAGACTGTTCCACTCATCAACTACCCTATTTCCAAACCAATACTTTCCTATATCCTTTCTAAATCTAAACTTATCTAACTTGAATCCATTATTGCGGGTTCTTTCTAGGAGAGATATCCTCAAGACCTGATTTATATCCCCTTGTTAATACCCATTTTCCACTTGTATACCTCGATCATGTCTCCCTCATTCTACGTCTTACAAGTGAATGTAATTTTAGGGTCTTCAATCTTTCTTCGTAAGGAAGATTTCTAATGCTATGTATTAATTTAGTCATTCTACGCTGAATGTTTTCTAACGAATTTATGTCCATTCTGATATGGAGACCAGAACTGAGCTGCGTAATCTAGGTGAGGCCTTACTAATGATGTATAAAGCTGTAATATAACCTCTGGACTTCTGTTGCTAACACTTGGATATAAATCCAGTAATCTATTTGCCTTATTACGTACGCTTAGGCATTGCTGTCTTGGTTTAAGGTTGCTGCTTACCATCACCCCCAAGTCCTTCTCGCAATCTGTATGGCTAAGTTCTACGTTATTTAACTTATAAGTGCTTGGGTTATGGACACCCCGAGTTTTCAGAACCTTGCATTTATCTACATTGAACTGCATCTGCCACTTTTCCCGACCACGAATTGTTTTTTCTAAGGCCTCACCTAAGTTTAGTAAGGCCTCACCTGATTAAACCCGCTCAGTTCTGGTCTCCATTTTTCAGAATGGGTATAAATTCTTTGAAAACATTCAGCGACGAATGACAAAAATTAATTCATAGCATTAGAAATCTTCCCCTATGAAGAAAAATTGAAGACCCTTTAAAAATTTTTTTCACTTGTAAGACGAAGAATGAGGGGGACATGACGAGGGATATAAATGGAAGATGGGTATTAAAAAGGGGGATATAAATAAGGGCTTGAGGATATTTTTCCAAGAGAAACCCCAATAATGGATTCAAATTGGATAAGTTTAGATTTAGAAAGGATATAGGAAAAAAATTGGTTTTGGGAAAAAGGGGAGTTGATGAGGGGAAAAGTCTGCCTAGTAGGGTCATTGAAGCTATGACCTTGGGGAGTTTCAAATTTAGGTTGGATAAATTCA
>WNWK01021524.1:0-33963 GCA_009830355.1 Cherax destructor
GCTCCTAAAATGTCTCACCACATGTCTGGAAATTCCGTTGGACAATGGTGTGGGGTAAATGACAGTACCACTACAAGAATTAAGAGAATGATGCTTGTCAATAGTGATAGGAATAGTATCTAGGGTTTGTAAGAAGGTTAAGATCGTGAGTTTGGCCAGCATTCTGACCGTGATGATGAGAGTGCCGCTCTTGAGAGCGTGAAGAGATATCTTTCCTACATGGCATAGGAGAGCTTTACCAATACTATGATCGGAAAGATAGGTAGTTGGAGTAGTTGGCCCTGAAAGTAAAAAACTTTTGTCCATTGGGAGTGTGAAACAAATGAATTAAGGGGAGTGGCGACGGCTAGGTCGTTTCTGAGATGAACGAGAAGGAAGGTCGAATCGTCATGTAAGGGTCTGGTCGTTTGGATGTGGGACCGGGGTGGTCCGATGGAGACGGGCGAGCGATCCGAAAATTGCCGCACCGTCGAGGGAGAAGCCGGAATCAAGGTCAGAGAAGAGCAAAGGTCAGATATGTCAAAAGGGCTGGTCGGAACCCCGGTACCTGAAGCAGGTGACTAACAGGCACCAGCAAGAGGTACAGGGGTATTAGAGATGTCCGAAGAAATTGTCCGTAAGAGGAGGGTCAGAACTGGTGGGTATCAGGAAGGGGACCAGGGAGGTTCAAGTTGGGCATCCATGGTTAGGTTAGGGCTGCACCATGGTTAGGTTCACGGCTAGCATCCATGGTTAGTTCACTAGGGCATCCATGGTTAGGTTCACGGCAGGACCATGGTTAGGTTCACGTAGGGCATCCATGGTTAGGTTAGGATTTCTTGTTTAAGAAAAAAAAGAAAATAAAAATAAAAAAAAATTGGGGGAACGTGGAGGAATAGCTCCTAGGAGGAATGAAAGGGGTGTAAATCACCCTCCATGCCCAAGAGGACCTCAACACCGCAAGTAGGGCAGATACTGCATGGAACCCGTGCCATACCCTACCCTTCACGCCAGTAAACCAGCGATCAGGGATAGCAACCTCACATCCACCGAGCTACATCGGTGGACAAAATAGAGGGCAGCCGGATATCTGCCACAAAGCATACCTCCTTCGGTCACCACCCCTGGAATCCGAAAGGTGGCCTCTATACACCCGTCGCCCAAAAGATACCCAAAGCCACCACCCGTGAGACTGGAGAGGGAGGGGCATCCCCGGGCGATCCAGATTCCACGGCAAACTACACCACCGCCAAGAACCTCAACGGAAAGGGGAAGACCACGGTACCCTTCCCCCTACCTAGGAACTAGAATGCCTGTGGAGGGAAGCTCCCAGGAGAAAAATGGAAAGGAAATAAGGAGGGATGAGGAGGAGGAAGAAAGGGAAAAGGGAGGATGGGGAAGATGGGAAAGGGAAGGGGAGATTGGGGGGGGGGGTAATTAGGTTCGGTCTGAGGAAGAAGACCAAGAGGTCCAATTCCTCAGACCGATAGCCTCTTTACCACGACAAGGAGCCCCTTTTAAAGAGGTGGTCTTGCGGTTAGCGGTATCGACGATATTTACTATTTACGCATTGGCAATTTCGCCCACTGAGCCCTATTTTCGGTCAATTCCAATGTTTCAGTCTACTAAAATTTTAGCTATTTCACTAGAATTCCCTTTGTTCTATCAATTGAGTACAAAAAACTCACTAATTTACCGATTTGAACTACCCAATAAAGTGGTCAGAAATTGGCAATTTGGCCAATTTCACACAAATTTCAAAAGATACCAATTTCAAAATAGGGTCCAGAATAAACGGCACATTCCTGGCACTAAAATACCATTTTATCTGTTCATTAGTCACGTCTCCAGGCCCCGCTTACATTACTTTTGCTTTCCATTTTGAATTTTTATTCTCACAAAAAATAGATTTTCTGTTATGTATGTATACCACTGCATCATTGTAAAAACGGTATAAAGAATATCAGCACACTTGTGCAAGAATATTAGAGTCGCCAGTTGATGTGTACTGGACGCATGGCGTGATTTTTTTACTCTTGAACATCGGCAAAAATCGAACGTTTTTGCTACTTTGCGCTCAGTTTCAAGATACTTGTCATTGTGAAACCAATCAAAATTATCTCTATTTCTCTAATATATCTTTCATTCTATCAAATGAGACCAAGAAAACGAGAATACAACCATAAATACCATACGAAAATAGACTGCAAAGTCGGTTTTAAACCAAAAACACGGTCAGAGTTTTTTCTCCTCATTACGCACTGTATGGTGCAAGATTTTTTTATACTGTACACACTGGCCGCACAGACCCATTCTCTCACATCTAGGCTTATCAGCCTGTTTCCACTATTTGAGGGGGCTATTATTATAATCAAATAGAAGCGCTAAACCACAGGGGTTATACAGCGCATTGAGGGCGCTATGAATTTAGGCATACTAGTACGTCAAAAATTCTGGCACCTAAGCCGTATTAGTACAGCCGAAATCCTGAAAGGGGTTTAATTTTTTTTTTTTTTTTTTTGAGAAAAATTTTGACATCAATATCATGACATCTAACTCTGCCAATGTCACTTAATGCTGAAATAAAGTAATTTATTGATGAAATAGTTAATTTATTGAAGACTTATCCTGGAGATGAAATGAGATTTTACGGGTTTTTTAAGGTTGTCACTGAATGTTTAAATATTTGTGAGGTAACCTATGGACTGCTCCAACTGCAGTATGTTTCTATTTGAAAATTTAGCAAATATTTATTCAACATACTCGTCCCTGGTGCATAGAGATTTAAATATATTCCAGTTCTTCCGAGTAGTAGATAGCAGTACCGCCTCCTAATTGATCATGGTTGTGTAACTAAAGTGCTAAGAAGTCGTGTTTGATCAGGACTCTTAACATTATAACTGAAAACGGTTATGTTCTTGGTGGCACTGAATACAGTTTTTGCCTGACTTGCTGTACAGTATTGACAATTATCTTCAAGTCTGTTATTGTAGTTTAACAAAAAAGATTAGTATCGGGATCGATATATCCATTCATAAGTTTAATTTGGGAATTAGAAAAGTATGTAATAAGTACAGAATATAGCTGTTATAATTACTAAAAGAAAAGTAATAACTAGGTGAATGGAGACAATATTTAAAGTAAAAAAAAAAAAGTATATTACACTAAGACGATATTGCACAAATGTTAAACTGTTAACAATACAGTAAAAAATAAGGTGTAAAGTTTTATACTAAAAAGAAAAACAAACAGTAGCAGAGAGCCACCCCTCCCACGAGCCCTCCTAGGGCGGGGAAGGCCCCTGAACCAGAGCTTGCTACAACGTGCAGCTCACGAGACTGCTCGTCACCATCTGGAAAAGACCCGGGCTGGGAGAGTACAGGCGAATCAACAAAATTATAGTAGCTTAAAAGATGAAACAGTTTACAATATAGTAAAATAAGGAACAGTGTAGACTAATAAGCCACGGAACCAGGGTTAGGCTCAACATCTGGACAACTAACAGTATACGAGATACAGAAGCATCACTTAAATTTTCCCTCTGAAAAAAATTTATTACACAAAAAGCTTAAACTTCGACCAAGTAAAACTACTTTTATAAATATAACAATTTAATTAAAACAAGTACAAAATAGTTTAAATCCACATTTTCTATAAATATGTAATGAAGATGTTAGAGGGACAAGGAAAGCAGGAAAAAAAAAAACCCACTGAAAATAAATGTTGAGTTGAGCCTGCCATGGTCCGGCAGCAACTTGAATAAAAATTAATTATGCAGCAGAATGCACCTTAAATTTCCAAAGTATTAAAAGACTTCAGTCTTCAACAATTGTAGACCGCACTTTCAATTCCATTACTTGGGCCACTGAAGTGAGAACACATTTCAAAGGTAATTTTTAATGCACTAAATTACACATTTACAATGAGGCAAATTTTTGTTCTGTCTTCTTAGTGAAAGACTTCAATAGCAGATCCGAGAATTCATACATTTACACAATATTAAAATTAATTTCTCAGTCTAACATACTTGGTGATATCATGATTTACATATGCAGTTTATCCTATCCCTATTTTACCCCATACACAGGATAAAACAGGTTAAATTAAAATGATTATATAAATACCATAAACACACCAGTGTGTGCGGGCACAACAAATTCTAAAAATGGATAGACACTGATTTATATACATGACATGTTACTTTGTGAATTAAGTTTTTAATTTATCATTAAAAATCAGCATTCTATACAGAAACCTATGTTACATTGTTGAGCAGTTCTAAGCGCATTGTTTTATTTATTGCAGATGAACGACAGCAGTTCTGAATTTTTTGAAGGTAAGTCACAATGGAATAACTAAATTCTTTAAATTTGTTGAACTTGAGCTTTAATGAGGCAAATTAATCAAAACATTTGCGGAGTGGAACTGCTATATGAACAGTCATTTCCATGGCATTCGTTGAATGCGTTTTGATGAGTTTCTGTAGTTCAGTCAACGCTAATACTGTACATTGCTCTTAGCATGAAGATTTAATTTTTAAAGTTCTAGGCTTTTAAACTAGCAGTTACACCAACCTGGTTACTTAGTGTGCACTACAGAGACTTAGCAACAGTTTCCCCTATCACAATATTATGCCGTCCTATAAGCTTCCCTTACTGTCGATTTCAAACAGAATCAAAACTGTGTGACCCAGACAGGTAGCTGGAACGAGCATATCTGTTGAAGGGGAAAGGAAAAAAAGTTAAGTGATCATCATTTAAAAATAAAATATACTTTATAGTCATGAGGAAATTATGAACCTTAAGATTCTAAACAAAATATAGATTTGTGCCACTATGCGATGGCTAATATTATATAAAATTAAAACAGTTATTTAAATCATAACTAAGCACTGCAGGGTAGGGCATGCTAAAGTTTTAATATGCTTGATCAAAGAGTAGCGAGGGTGGAAAGTATAACAGGTCGAGCTATTAACTAAGGGCAGTGTGAGGTGCTAAAGGAAGTATAATCAAAGTTTGTGTAATATGTTGTTGTCAAAGTCAGAGGGAGAGTCAAAGATGGGGCCATCAGTGAGGAGGGAGGATAAGTAAGAGTGTTAGATAATTATTATAATCAAACAGAAGCGCTAAATTTACAAGGGTCATACAGCACAGCGGGGCAGGGGATAGTGCAGAATTATAAAGTAGCAAGGGTGGAGTGGACAACACAGAGTGAGTTAGAAAGGGCTGTCAGAAGTGCTAGAACAATTATCAAAGTTTGTGTAGTAAATCAGTTGCTGTCAAAAAGTCAACGAGGTAGTCCGAGTCATAGGTGGGTCCGTCTGGAAGGAGGGAAGATGAAGTAAGAGCGGTGACGACGTCGGAGGTAAATTCTGCGTGCTCGTTCATAGACTAGACAGTCCAACAGAATATGGCGAACCAAAACTGGAACCTGACAATTCTCAGAGTGGGACCGCGCCTCTCCATGAGTAAGACTAACGTGTCTGATACGAAGACAGGAGAGAGTAGTGTCCTAACCTCGGCATCGATGACAAGACGCCTAAACTTGGTATAATAGAATGTAATTTATGTATATTATCAGGCCAACATTATTGCCAACGGTTACGAAGGTGGTAAGAAATTACAGCAAAATAGTCTGAATGGGACACATCTACATGAAACTGGGAGGTCAAGTACTGCTGACCGCGCAGCAGTGTGCCTGGTCATTGCCCTGTACGTCAACATGACCGGGGACCCAACAGAAAATAATATCTATTTTTACTAGAGATGCGGCGTAACCAAAGTTGTATATGAAGAACCAGAGGATGAGGTGAATCAAATTTGTTTATAGCTTGCAAAGCACTAAGAGTCAGATCACCACAAATAGCGACACAGGCATAGATGCAATACGGATCATTGCTACGAGAATTTTATGCAATTCAGCTATAAAAATGCTAGCCAAATCTAATAAGTGCCCTTGCACTACGTTATCAGAAAACTGCTGCAAACCCGACACTGTCAGAGGATTTAAAACCATCGGTGTACACTGCGACGGCATGAGAATGAAACCGAAGTGATTAAGATAAAGAGCGAGAAGCATCTGTAGGCATTTGGGAATCGTGCATGGCAGTGGGGAAGAACAGACAGGAACTGTTGGAACCTCCCAAGGGGAAAGGAAAAAGTTAGATGGTACATAAACATAAAAGAGGCAACTGAAGAAAGACGAGAGTAAATATATACGAAGACAAGACAAAAGGGATGGAGTAAACTGGGGGCGACGAACAAACAATGAATCTCTACTAACGTCCGTAACTATCCTATATAAGGAAGGATTGCAAAGGTAACGAGAGCGAACAAAATAAGAGGCAATGAGCATCACGGTGATCGTTCAAGAATGGAATATTCGTCTCTGCATATAGACTCAACAGGTGAAGAGCGAAAAGCGCCTAGGCATAAACGCAATCCCTGGTGATGGATGGGATAAAGTTTAGAAAGAGTTGCAGGAGAGTCCGCTGAATATATCTGGTAACCATAATCTGGTTTCGATAAAATTAGGGCTGAATGCAGTCGAAGGAGAGTTCGATGATCTGCCTTCCCCTCCTCCCCACAAAAGATGAGAGGGGTTTTAAAGAGGTTCAGCCGGCTATGACAAGTTGCCTTCAAGGAGGTAATACGAGGTTTCCAGGATAACCGACTGTCAAACAGAAGGCCGAGAACCCTGACAGTAACTTGTACAGCACCTGTACAAGCTACAGCAAAGTCCTAAACAGAGTGATGACCATATATTAGATGGAGGAACAGATGCCAGGTCATTTATAGCAAGGAGAGAAAGTGTGGTGCTATGGACTCATCCCTGGGGAACACCTTCAGCTTGGACAAAGTCCGGGGAAAGCATATTATTAACCCGAACACGGAAATGTCTCAGATAAATTCTGAAGGAAATAGAGCAGATTGCCTACACTTTCGGGTAGTGTCATATGCCTTCTCAAGATAAAAAAAGATGGCGATAACAGTGGTTATTGGCCAATGCATTACGAGCATACATATCTAAATAGAGTAAGGAATCAATAGTAAAACGACTCTTACGAAAGCCATATTGACTAGTTGAGAGACTATTGTGTATCTCTAAATACTGCATCAAACTTCTATTTACCAGACGTTCCATCACCTTGCAAACTGGGACAACAGAGAGGCATCATGTCCCGAAGTACCTGGTTTACAAAAAGGTAGAACAATGGCAATTTCCACAGCTGGGAAAGGATGTAAATGCTGGAGCATACAAATATGAATGCCGTCAGGCCCAGCTGCCGATGATCGGCAAGTGGAAAGTGTTGACTAATTCCAGAAGTGTAAAAGGCACATTATAAGACTGCTCTGCTAGAAGAAAAGTCTAAGGGCTCTAACTCCCTGGCAGACTTGGAGGAAAGAAACGAGGGACATGGATGGAGCCCCTGGGAGATACGGACAATATGATTACCAATTTCGGAGGCAACTTCAAGAAGGTTTGCTATTACCTGGAGATGTAATAGCAAACCTTCTTGAAGTTGCCACCGAAATTTGAAAATATATGCTATAGTGACACCGGCAACCTGAAGAACAGGAGCCGGGTCTGGAGAGTATTTGCCACTCAGTTTCCGTACTTTTTTTCAGACTGCATTTGTAGAGGAAGCCAAAGTGACGATAGAAACAATCTCGCCAACAAGCGAGTTTAGCTTCACGGATGACAGAGGGCGACCACTCTCACACGCTTAAAATTAAAGAGTTCCTCTGTGGTCCTATTGTAACGATACCTGCCCCATGCAGCGCATTTCAAACGTACCGCACGAACACCACCAAAACATGCATTTCTGAGAATGTCTGCCCGAGGTTTGGGGTATACAATGTGACCGGGTGTAGACTAGTGAATTCCTCATTACTTTATAATTTGTTCATGATTGTAACCATGTATAAACGTAAGTAAATTTACTTGCATGATTCATTACCTTTGTACCTTGTTCAGCTATCAAAACTTTGGGGCCCAGTCTCTGGACCCATTATGTACCTCTTTAATCTTCTGACTACTGCCCACAGGATGGGTATGGGGTGCATAATAAAGATATTAAACTAACTAGGACTAACAGGCTTTGGCACTTTCAAATTTCTGAAATTTCAGTCTTCTCTCCTCTATTTTACTTTTGAGACTTCGTTGTTGGGTTGTTCACTGATCCAGTAACTATTACTGGCTTCTAGGAGCTAAAACACGCCCTAAAAACACATTTCTGGGAGCCTTGTTGCTCCTACACTCTGACCTCTGCTGTGACACCCAATTAATATTTGCACTAACTCATTACAGTTGTGACCGGGTGTGGATGTGTGAATTGCTCATTACTTTGTAATTCGTTCATGATTGTAGAGGATAAACAAAATACAGATGCAGTATACACAGACTTTGCAAAAGCTTTCGACAAGTGTGACCATGGTGTAATAGCACACAAAATACGTGATAAAGGAATAACAGGAAAAGTTGGTAGATGGATCTATAACTTCCTGACAAATAGAACACAAACAGTAATAGTAAACAAAAAGGAAAGTCTGAGGCAGCTACTGTGAAAAGCTCTGTTCCACAAGGCACAGTACTTGCTCCCATTCTATTCCTCATCCTCATATCTGACAGAGATGTAAGCCATAGCTCCATGTCTTCCTTTTCGGATGACACCCGGATTGCCATGACAGTGACCTCCATCGAAGACACCGTAAGACTCCAGGTGGACATAAACCAAATCTTCAAATGGGCCACTCAAAACAATATGAAGTTCAATGAAGAGAAATTTCAACTACTCAGATATGGAAAACTTTAGGAAATTAAAACTATCAGGGTATACGACAAATTCTAACCATACAATAGAGCGAAAAAGTAATTGAAGGACCTGGGAGTGATAATGTCAGAGGATCTCGCCTTCAAAGACCACAACAATGTATCTACCGCATATGCTAGGAAAATGATAGCATGGATAATGAGAACCTTCAAAACTAGGGACGCCAAGCCCATGATGATTCTCTTCAAATCGCTTGTTCTCTCTAGGCTGGAATACTGCTGTATACTAACGGCCCCCTTCAAGGCTGGCGACATTGCTGACCTGGAGTGTGTACAAAGAACTTTCACAGCACACAAGTACGATAAAGCACCTAAATTACTGGGAACGGTTGAAGGCCCTTGATTTGTATTCCCTGGAATGCAGGCGAGAGAGATGCATGATAATATACACTTGGAAAATCCCTTCCTATGAAAGCAAGACTCGGCAGGAAAAGCAACATTCCCCCAATGAAAAACGGGGACACCACAAGTACACAGACAACACAATAAGTGTCCCGTGCCCAAGACTGTTCAACTGCCTCCCAGCATACATAAGGGGGATTACCAATAGACCCCTGCTGTCTTCAAGAAGGCACTGGACAGACACCTAAAGTCAGTACCTGACCAACCAGGCTGTGGTTCGTACGTCAGTTTGCGTGCGGCCAGCAGCAACAGCCTGGTTGATCAGACCCTGATCCACCATGAGGCCTGGTCTCAGACCGAGCCGTGGGGACGTTGACCCCCCGAAACCCTCTCCAGGTAAACTCCAGATATGCATGACTTGTGGATGATTCATTACCTTTGTAACTTGGTCTTAATTTTGACCAATCTACCTGGAGTTCATTACCTGTGTACGTTGTTAATCTATCAAAACTTTACGGTCCAGTCCCTGGACCCATTATGTACCTCGGTAATCATTTGACTACCGCCCACACGATGGGTATGAGGTGCATAATAGAGATATTAAATTAAACAAACGCTTCAAACTTCCTCCACAGAGCTTAAAACCACACAAGCCATCTTAGTATATAGGTTGTTTTCGTTTAGTTTATCAGCTGACAAGTATATTGTTTATTTTGTCAACGTAAAGGGGCCCCACGAAATGTGTACGAGTAAGTTATGTTGGAGCAAGGGTGTCCCAGCAGCGTTGTAGTAGAAGTCTTGCCTGTTCTACCTACTAACGTACTTTGGAAGTAATGTTTTCATGAGTGAATTACATTGCTTGTCCTTAGGAAATGCGTGTATGGATGTGTTTAGTTACAATTTAGTTAATGTTGTTCATATGCAAAACTGAAATTGCCGCAAATTATTTCCTAAAATTAACATAAGACTGTATCCATGGGGTCAGGTTTAACCGACTAATAGTGAGGTAAGGACCTAAAACTAAGCCCGCTAATACTGATGCAGTGAAATTTCAGCCAAAAAGTACAAATCGAAATCGGCGATTGGAGGTAATTCTGCACTGGACGATGTTCGCACTTCTGGAAAGACAGCCTGGGAATATGTGAACGTGTTCCTCCTTTCATGATTGTGACCAAATCTACCCGAGTTCATTACCTTTGTAACTTGCTCAGCTATCAAACTTTGAGGTCCAGTCCCTGGACCCATTATGTACCTCTGTAATCTTTTGACTACCGCCCACAAGATGGGTATGGGGTGCATAATAAAGATATTAAACTAAAAACTTTGAGTTACCTATCTTGATGGAAAAATGGCCCATGTTAAAGAAAACACTAATGCAATCTCTCAGATAAACAAGTACATTACACAAACTACCATAATATTTAACTGTTACCTGTTAACACACCTTGTGGAAGTAGGAATCGGCGCTGACCCACAGAATATAGAGTCCTCGATGTCTTCTCTATAATTTACGTTCACAGTCACCTACAATATTAAAATTAATTATTACATTCATGGGGAAGTACATAACTTTCAGGGGTTCTTCAGTGCTTGTTGAGTGGGAGGTAATCAGGTTCAAGCCAAAGAGGAAGTTACCTCCAACTTTGCTGAAGTTTCACCAATATCAAGGACCCACCCCACCTTCTTGAAGGCAAATTTAATAAATTAAGTAGCAGATAATTATCAGTGCAATTAAACAATACCGACAAGAAGAGTAAGATGCTACACACGTCTTACTCTTCAACTTGTCGATAATGTAAAGGTGATACTATGTGCCTATAAAATGTGCCCTCAAGACCACTGATAAAAAAAATTATGTACGCTGTTTACATAAAACTAACTTAAATTTCGTCAGTCTTAAAGAAGTTGATTGATTTTGGTCTGTTTCGGTTCTAATTTTTTGAGAGATAGGAACACAAATACTGCTAATCATGCGATAATTTCTGAGTGTCGCTTCTGATTAGCTTCAGCCCTTCCATGCTAACTTTATAATGCAACTTCTGAGTGGCTTAAAGCTTAATATGCTTGTGTATTTTAGGATCTCTTTGGTGTCCAAGTTTTTAATTAAATTTGGGCGGTGTCCAAATTTACCATCTTCATTGAATGTAGATATTGGTTTTCTTTATGACCTGTGAATGTCTCGATTCCCTTCAAATTTTCAACGCTATCACTGAACTGCATTGTCGACTCACGTCTCGCACTGTACCAGTCGCGTTTATTGAAGAATGGCACCGGGATTATCGAATACTAGGACACCTTCCCCGGATAGAACACATACCGAAATGCATTAATTATTCATCACTTGTCTGTATTACACTAGTGACCTAAATAAACCTGAGGAAAAAAAACACAAGAAAAAAAAACAGAGGCAGCACAACACCTTGACTGGAACACAAATATTCCTTACATTGAAGAAACTTGTGACGACGTTTCGGTCCGACTTGGACCATTAACCAAGTCGGACCGAAACTTCGTCATAAGTTACCTTCTCCCATGTGCGGGCTGTGTCCGATACAGCAACACCATGTGCGGGCTGTGTCCGAAACAGCAACACCATGTGCGGGCTGTGTCCGATACAGCAACACCATGTGCGGGCTGTGTCCGATACAGCAACACCATGTGCGGGCTGTGTCCGATACAGCAACACCATGTGCGGGCTGTGTCCGATACAGCAACACCATGTGCGGGCTGTGTCCGATACAGCAACACCATGTGCGGGCTGTGTCCGATACAGCAACACCATGTGCGGGCTGTGTCCGATACAGCAACACCATGTGCGGGCTGTGTCCGATACAGCAACACCATGTGCGGGCTGTGTCCGATACAGCAACACCATGTGCGGGCTGTGTCCGATACAGCAACACCATGTGCGGGCTGTGTCCGATACAGCAACACCATGTGCGGGCTGTGTCCGATACAGCAACACCATGTGCGGGCTGTGTCCGATACAGCAACACCATGTGCGGGCTGTGTCCGATACAGCAACACCATGTGCGGGCTGTGTCCGATACAGCAACACCATGTGCGGGCTGTGTCCGATACAGCAACACCATGTGCGGGCTGTGTCCGATACAGCAACACCATGTGCGGGCTGTGTCCGATACAGCAACACCATGTGCGGGCTGTGTCCGATACAGCAACACCATGTGCGGGCTGTGTCCGATACAGCAACACCATGTGCGGGCTGTGTCCGATACAGCAACACCATGTGCGGGCTGTGTCCGATACAGCAACACCATGTGCGGGCTGTGTCCGATACAGCAACACCATGTGCGGGCTGTGTCCGATACAGCAACACCATGTGCGGGCTGTGTCCGATACAGCAACACCATGTGCGGGCTGTGTCCGATACAGCAACACCATGTGCGGGCTGTGTCCGATACAGCAACACCATGTGCCGGCTGTGTCCGATACAGCAACACCATGTGCCGGCTGTGTCCGATACAGCAACACCATGTGCGGGCTGTGTCCGATACAGCAACACCATGTGCGGGCTGTGTCCGATACAGCAACACCATGTGCGGGCTGTGTCCGATACAGCAACACCATGTGCGGGCTGTGTCCGATACAGCAACACCATGTGCGGGCTGTGTCCGATACAGCAACACCATGTGCGGGCTGTGTCCGATACAGCAACACCATGTGCGGGCTGTGTCCGATACAGCAACACCATGTGCGGGCTGTGTCCGATACAGCAACACCATGTGCGGGCTGTGTCCGATACAGCAACACCATGTGCGGGCTGTGTCCGATACAGCAACACCATGTGCGGGCTGTGTCCGATACAGCAACACCATGTGCGGGCTGTGTCCGATACAGCAACACCATGTGCGGGCTGTGTCCGATACAGCAACACCATGTGCGGGCTGTGTCCGATACAGCAACACCATGTGCGGCTGTGTCCGATACAGCAACACCATGTGCGGGCTGTGTCCGATACAGCAACACCATGTGCGGGCTGTGTCCGATACAGCAACACCATGTGCGGGCTGTGTCCGATACAGCAACACCATGTGCGGGCTGTGTCCGATACAGCAACACCATGTGCGGGCTGTGTCCGATACAGCAACACCATGTGCGGGCTGTGTCCGATACAGCAACACCATGTGCGGGCTGTGTCCGATACAGCAACACCATGTGCGGGCTGTGTCCGATACAGCAACACCATGTGCGGGCTGTGTCCGATACAGCAACACCATGTGCGGGCTGTGTCCGATACAGCAACACCATGGAATGTTTGAGAAGCAATATGTTGTACCACATCAACATATGGACCTAACCTAGTACTAGTGAGCCCCACCTGCATGGGTCTACATCTTAACTGTTGTATCTCTCCACTTCCACTGACCCCATCTTGATGACAGATAAATAAAGCTTGCAATGGAGGCGAAAACACTCTGCATAAATATAATCAGGTGTTGCATAACTTATTATTACCGTCTTCGTTCTTTCAAAGAATCTATGGATTTAATGTCTACCTGGAGGGCATTCCGGGGATCAACGTCCCCGCGGCCCGGTCTATGACCAGACCTCCCGGTGGATCAGGGCCTGATCAACGAGACTGTTACTGCTGGCTGCACGTGTAGACGTTTGAAAAATAACCAAGTAATTTTTTATATAAAAAAATCAGATCGTGGTGAAATTTAACACAGCTAAGAGTGTCAGTATTTACACTGCATGCCACTACAGCGTTCTGCAGTTATATATACCTAAGCCATTTATTTTCCGACAAGCTGTGACCTGATGCTGACCCCAGCAGCTGCTTCTGACCACTCATACATAGCAGGATTGAAATTAGCACTGCCTATCTTCTGTATGCCTGTAAAAAGAATCTTATTTATACTGATACCATAAATAATCCAACCGAGACCAGGAAAAAATATTAATTTCAAAGTGGATTCCAAACATTAGATGTTTAAACTATAATTAAATATTTAATAAATTTCACAATGAATTTTATTTGAATAAAAACATGAAAAGGTTTTTATTGAAATAAAAGCAACTTACAGTTTTTGTAGTTAAAGGTTCTGTTGGTGTAGTAGTCAGTATTGTATCCCTTTTTAGTTTAGCGTTAGAAGCTCTCCGAGGATCAGCTGACAGCTCTTCCTGGTTCTTTTTATAAGTTTTCTCGCGACACAGTAAGAGGTACACCACAGTCATCACCACCTCACCACCACAAGATAAAGTTTATAAGTCATGGAAAAACAAAATTCAATGCACAAACTATATTAATCAGTGAAAAATTATTCCACTGCAAAAGTGAAATTCAGATCATAAGCTGTTCAATGAAATGCTAAACATATTTACTGCTTCAGAGAATTCTGCCAAATATGAGAAACAGCCTCTAAAGAAAAATGAAAAATATCTAAAATTGTCCCAAAACTTAATTATTGACAGGGGAGCACATTTCACTACAATCATTTTAGCGCCACTGTTCCACATTCATCAATTATATAACCTAGTATGATAATGACATGCCAGCTGACAATATTACCAACCAACAATTAAAAAAAATGATTACCAGACATGAATTAAACTCAAAATTATTGATTTTTTACCTAAAAAAAATAAAAATACAAGAATAATGAACTTCATTACCGCCAGAACAATTTCAGTCAACTTCAAATTTCAATAATCAAAATTAAACTTTCTCAGCTTTGAAAACTTTTTTTTGTTTAACTTTTTAACCGCTGATTCCTGTTTTATTTTTCTCACGCACGTTTAGTTTGCGAAATATGAAGTTACTATTTTGTTTTAATTTTAGAAACATTCAAGACGTAATAAATCGCATACTATTTCCCTTTCAAACTCTGGAGTGTGGCAGTAAAATATGCAGCAATAATGTGTCATCACACTTTCATTCCAGAAAATTGGTGACAATTTCGGGCACTGATAACGTTAGATAGTGCTCATTTTAACTGTTAGGTGATGAGAATGCAGAGGCCTACAGATTAGGAGTCACCCGCAGCAATCTCTCGGGCCAAACACTATTCTTTCCAATGCTGCGCCTAATTTGACGCATTTAAATGGCCACACAATCCTAAATGATAGCTATTATCCTAGACAATGAGGTCGTTTCTATCCACAAGTCTCCCTACAATGTTCCCAAACGCAAGTAAACACACTCATCGTTTGTCAGTCGGCAGGTAAGGTAAAGTAGACGGTACTTATTATTCAGTGAACTGGAACCATATTACTAACTGATTTTATCCTTGTATGTCATCCCTTCCTTATATAACCAAGCAATGCCTAATTAGAATACTAGGGAGCTGCTCCCATATGTATGGCAATTAGGTACTCCTGCTGGATAATTAGGGCAATACTTATTTGTAAAAGATGTCCCAACTAATCGCTATTTTTATATTACGGATAACACTTTACACTGAAATAGGGTAAAGGAATACTGGCTGTTTAACGAACTTTTAAGAACAGTATGGTGCATCTAACCAAGATGTGGGTTAGAAATGAACATTGCTAATCTTTGATATATACGTATAGTCACCATGGTTACTAAGCGTGTGAAAGACTAGTGTATTTCTAAATGTATTCTCACAATTTTATTCGCAAACGTTCCCACCTTGCTTGAGAGAAACGTCCTGCCTCAGAATTGTATAAATCATTTTTACGGTATGAAAATACTGAATCAATTATATATTAATGGTCGACAAGTAGATGAATAGGTCACTGTTTGGATACCATTAATATATGAAACTTTTCTGATATCTTGTTTAAAGTTCAACTGTAATGCTTGCCTAATATACTTCCACTAGCGGGCTTCGCCCACTTGTGAGGCCATTTCTAAACAGCTTCGCCTCTCCCGTCTCTGGTATACCAGTCTCCATCCTTATAATAATATCTATATTTACTACAAGTACATGGTATACAGGCCTAGCTGACATCAGTGACATACTACTATATAGAAAGTCCCTTGTTATGCTGAGCATTTCGGGCAGATTAGGTCAGTGTCCTAGGATGCGACTCTCGCCAGTCGACTAACACCCAGGTACCCATTTTACTGATGGGGAACCAACAGGTGTAAAGAAACACGCCCAATGTTTCTGCCCTGGCTGGGAATCGAACCCAGGCCCTCGCCGTGTGAAGCGAGAGCTTTAGCCACCAGACCACCTTGGCCATCTTTCGATTCCTCTAGACTGAGGGACTGATCACCTAAAGCTACTAGTGTTCCACTGTCTTAGTCTGTAATGGGCAAAGTCAATGGCTGTAGAAAAGTCTCCACAATAAAGGTATCAAAGATCTGCACATGCGTCTTAATACAATTTTATTTAATGTTGAAATAATGTATATTCATTATATGCAGTTTATCATTGTGAGCTAATGTCACGCTAGAGGAATGGCTGCGCAAGACTCCCTTACTGATGACTGGAATATGGTGAGCTTATAATAATCTTAATATAAGCTTTCTAAATATATCAAGTAAACAATTTAGACGGATCTGGGTTTGAGAGAATTTCTGACCTACAGGCACTTAAAAGGAAGCTTAAAGCAACTTACAACACAAGCATGCAAGGTAACCACGATGACAGAGGCTTTGCGAAAGCCCATTGTGTCGACTAGGAATCCTGAGCCAGTTCTTGACACGAACCTGCCAACACCAGAGAGTGACGCCCACAGTCCTGCTACAAAGCCATGAGTCCCAGCAACGTCTGGGAACCCAGCACCTCTAAAATGAAGATAAATGATTTGAAATGACTGCTTGAAATGTGAAGGTGCTTTCCTATATGAAAAATTCCTCACATAGGCCTAATACAGCCAGTTACATAACAGATCTATTTATGAAACTTATTGGTACGGTGTATTATCAAGAAATTCTGTCTTAAACTGTGACCATAACTAGTCGGCGACCTGAAGCACAATTTGAACAATTCTCTTCTAACTTGCCTGTCAATACTGTGCACTAAACTTGCCTGTCAATACTGTGCACTAAACTTGCCTGTCAATACTGTGCACTAAACTTGCCTGTCAATACTGTGCACTAAACTCAATGTAAAACAGTTACACAAGTGTGGTTTTTAAAACTCAGTAATTTTAGCCCTAGTTTGAGTTTACCCAAAATATTGTGCATACTACGAGCTCACAAAAAAAATTAAAAAAATTTGACATTTTTTTTACAACTGTAAACCTTAAAAACAAAATATATTTGCTCTCAAACTCTAAAGGAGACAAAGTAATTGGAATACCATATTTTTGCCTCGGTTCTGAGGCCTCAGCCTCTTCGGCAAACTGCAAATATAACGAAGCTCATTTTAAGAGGCAGGCAATACGAAAACAGTGATGCATGAACAAGGGACAGGTTAAGTAACTTTTACACAAACTTCATCCTTTGTACGTGTCAATTTACTGAAGAGGACCTAAATGTGGCAGAAATCCACAGCACTTTATTTTGTCTCTGAGGGTTAATTTGTACCAGTGACCAGTGTTTAATACACTGGTGTTCACATTTATTGCAGCACTCAAAAATGTATACTTGACTAACACAACTTCCCGCATGGCGTCCACAACACCAGCCACCTGTTGACCACCTATTCCAATGCCGTTCAAAATAAGCGCCAAGACCACCACGCTCAAGGTCCTGTAGTCAAAGAAAAATTATATTTAATTCCTTGACAATACAATTAAAACAAAAATTAACTATAAACATGCAATTGTTATTTTTTTACATAATTTCCAAAATGTAGTACATATAATATAATAATTGTGTATTAAAATGTGATGCTATTTGGACCATTCGAGAAATTTCGAGTGAGGGGGAGGAAGAACAGCTTGGGGAGTGATGCCGCACACACACCATATTGAATTTAATGTGTGAACACTGGTTGTCGTGGGAAATTCTGCTAATAATCTGGCATCTTCCGAGCCAAATTGGGGGTTTCAGCCAGAATTTGTGATTAGGGACCCGTGTCAAATGTTTCCTGCTGAAGAATTGGGACAGGAAACTTGCAGGACCTCAAGAATTACACGTGGATGGCGGAAGATAAGTGATATGAACATCACTCACAGGAAACTGCACCATTAGTCCTTGCATTTAGAGCTCTAACTGGCCAGCATTGGGTCTAGGTGTTAGGCAAGTTTTGTGGTGTGATCCATCTACAGTAATTAAATGGTAAGTGGTAATACAAATTTCTTTTGTGTACCCAGCAAGCCTAATCATGTACAATCTACATTATTTTATAATTTACCATTATTGGTATTAATGTTTAATATTGAAATTATTAATTTAATATCGTCTACCTTTTTGTGAGTGGTGAAGTGGACATCAAGGGAGCTACAGTTCAGTGACCTACTGTGACTTAAGTCCCACTTATCTCACCTAAATTACTTGCCAGTAATAATTCAGTTAATACCCTGTAAATCTCGTGCAGGTAATTTGCTCACATAATAAGTCACAATAGTTGCAGCCCAACCTTGGCAGAGGAAGGGTGTGCTATCTGGGTCCCCTGGTGGCAGTATCGTACAACATTGTTGTCCACAACATGGCTGCCAGTTACAGGCGACGTGTAAACACCGTTTATATTGAGCTTTTGCAGGGAGCTGTTTACCTTAGTACGGCTGATGTGCTGCTGCCCTTGATAATTAGGGACACTTACGGGATCCCGGTTGCTAATCTGTATAGGGTTTCCCTTAATGGTGCCGTGAGGATCTTTGTCAAGTTTTCCAGCACTGGTGCTTACGAGGCAATTGTGGATAAGTATCCGGACCAGAGGATTGTGGTCCAAACTGGCTTGGAGGTACGTCTACGAGATGTATCTATGCATTATTCTTTGATACGAATTCGGAATACTCCATTTGAAGCTGATGAAGTGGATTTGCGGAAGGTTTTCCGACAGTTTGAGTTATTCACGCAGCTACTGTGGGGTGTTGGGCCCAGGGTGTGTATGCCGGAATGCCGGAGGGCTCTTTTGTCCTTAAAATGACTCTGCGACTGCAGATTCCATCATGTGTGTTCATGGAAGCCTTTAAGACTCAGGTGTATGTTACGTACCCTGGGCAGATACGCACCTGTCGGCTCTGTGGGTCCCCAGGACACATGGCGGTGATGTGAGAAATGACGGGACCTGCTGTGACGGGCCTCGGACGATCGAACAGCTGTTGCTGATCAGGCAGCACAGGAGGGCGTGGTACATCTGGTGGAGCCGGAAGTGTCAGAGGCTGCAGGATTTGAGATGAGCACTGGGAAATGGAGCGACGAAATTCCTGATGAAGAGGTGCTCGTGCAGACTATAGATATGCAAACCCTGACTCAGGAGTCGGCGCTGAATAATTCTGACAGGGATGTTGTCGGCAAGGTGGGATTGGTGGATCCAACTTTCGAGGACCTTCACAGGATGCTCGATAGTCCGATGACGGTTGGCATGTTGACTGCGGAGGTGGCGACTGAGGCAGACGAGTTGCGAATCGATGTGTTGATGGTGTTGAAGTCAATGAGCTTTCCCGGGTATCGAATGTGGTAATGGAGGTCGAGGTGCATCAGGCTGAAGGGGAATGATGTAATGGTTTGCACGGGTACAACCCGTAAACGGCCTAGTGAGGTGGCTGGTGACGATGTTTTAACGCCTGGTCAGAGGTCTGGTAAAAAGGCCTGGGCAGATGTGGCGAAGGGGGCATTGTTAGGTCTGAATGGAGCGTTAGGAAAAGGTAGTAGTGCAATTGGCAGTTCTGTCCCGTCAGGAGGGCATAGGGTGCAGAAGCAGAGAGGAAAACCCCTGTTATAGTTTTTATGTTTCTGAATATGAATGTTAATGGCCTCCATGCGGAGGTCAAGAAGAGATGGGTTGAAGTGACTTTGCCGACAACTATGTGTTGATGTATGCTGCCTTCAGGAGCATAATTTTAGGTGTGGAAGGGACTAAAGTCTGAATGGTTTTGTCACGTATATGGGAAGTGCAATGAATTTCAAAGGGGGGGTTACTGTTGGGGTCAGGGAAACCAGCCCTTTTACATTAAGATCTTGGGAGGAGGGGGGAGGGTAGGATTGTTTGAGTTGATGGGGTTTGGGGGGATATCCAGGTATGTTTTATCGGGGTTTACATGCCTGCTGCAAATAGTCGTTGTGTTAAGGAAGATTGTTCATAATGAGTTGGTTTATTTTCTGAGAGGATTACCGATGATAACTGTTGTTGCTGGTGACTGGAATTGTGTAATCTGTAAGAGGGATGTAGAGCCAAGAAGGGCGAGATGGTTATTGGGTGTGTTGAGGGATGTTTTGGGTGCGATAGTGGGGGATGTGATCCAGGGGAGGTTTGTAGAACATACTTATGTCAGGAGAGGCTGCGCTGCTAGATTAGACAGAATATATGTGTCAGGGGATGTGAGGGTGGAGAATGTGACTTTTGTGGATGTTGGATTTTCGGATCACAGAGGCGTGTTGGCTTGTTTATCATGGGAAGGTACGGTACATATGTATTCTAGTTATTGAAAGCTGAACACTAGATTGTTGCAAGGCCCGGATCATTGTGGGGTTTTCGCGGAGTGGTGGGAGAGGGTATGGGAGGAGGGTCGGGGTGCTGAGAATGTTGGGTGGTGGAATGGGAGAGGTAAAGTTGCGATTCATGATTTTTATACAAGGATGGGGAGGGAAAGGTGCGATTGAGGCTTGGCATGCAAAAATATTTGGAGGGGAATTTGAGGGCATGCTATGGAGGGGGAGGGGGTGTGTATCCGCAGGAGGAGATTGCAGCCTTACACGAACGGTTGCGGGAGATTCAGGAGGAAGCGTTTCATGCCATTCGAATACGGGCAGGGTTGGATGATGTACTGTGGGGCAATAAGGCCTCAGCGTATGTGTTGCAAAAATTTAGGTACAGCAGGAGAGGGATGACAATTATGTCTATGGAAGTCGATAGAGTGTTAGGTGGGTACTAGCTGGGCCAGCTATTGCTGACGACGGAGGGTATCGGTGGATATCGGATGTTTGGTTCCGGGAGAAGTTATGTTGGGTGGATTGTGATCGGGTAGCGCGTGGAATAGTCCTAGAGGGTATTGTCTCGAGAATTAGTGATGCAGATCGTATGGGCATGGAGGGGATGATCACTGAGGTGGTGTTGAAGGCGATACAGGGTCAGAGGTTAGGGAAATCGCCAGGGATGGATGGGATCCCTGGCGATTTTTATGTTGCTCATTGGGAGGTTTTGAGGCAGATGCTAGTTTGGGTCTTCAATAGCATGAAATCCGGGGGCAATATGGGGGAAGATACACATACTGGGATTGTGGTGCTTGTACCCAAGAGACAGCATAGCGAGTCTTTGGTGGCGTATTGGGCAATAACATTGCTGTGTTCGGACTACAAGATTTTTGTGCGAGTGTTGGCGAATCGGATGAAGGTAGTTTTATGTCACATACTAGAGGGTGGGCAGTATGGTGTTCCCGGACGCAGTATGCGGGTGGGGCATCGGAGAATTAGATGTTTTGTGGAGGGTCGAAAAGGGGGGGAGGGAAGTCTTAGGGCTGGACTGGGAAACAGCTTATGATCAAGTCTAACAAAAATGTATTGCAGGAGATACTTAGAAGGCAGGGGTTTGGTGATGAAATAGTGGGATGGGTAAGGACATTGTATGCGGGGGTTCAGGTGTGAGTGCAGGTAAATGGGCGGGTTGGGGTAACGGTGGGTATGGGGGCGGGGGCTGCGACAGGGGTGTCCTCTGTCGCAGCTCCTGTTTGCATGCTTGCAGGACCCCTTTTATCGGTTGGTGTCTGAGGGTGTCCGGGAAGCGGGCGAGGACAGTGATTGGGCACCGGGGATCATTGGGTATGTTGATACATCTATTTTGGTAGGAAGTGAGGAGGATTTGAGTGTTATCAATAGGATGATAGAGGTTTTTGGGTCTGCTTCTGGCATGAGGGTTAATAGGGAAAAAATCACATTTATTGGAGGTGGGGTCTTGGGTAGGGAAAACGTTGAGGGCAGAGGTTTGGGTGGGTCACTGTAAATAGACTTAAGATTTGTGGGGTAACTTTTTGCAATGATGCTAGGGTAGCACGTGAAATTAATTCCTCAGCGGTTGTGGAAGGGGCTTTGAGTAGGATGGCGGGTTGGAGAGCGGGGGAGTTTACATTATTGCAACGAGTGGTGGTTATTAATACATTGGTGTATAGCAAACTTTGGCACGTGGCCGCGATATATCCTCTCATGGAGAGGGATGTACTGCGGCTGCAGACGATAGAGTTGCAATTCATTTGGGGATGTGGCAAGTACTGGTTAAAGGAGATGGTGATGACAAGGGTGTCATTAGGGGGCTTGGGGTCGATACCTTTGGGTAGGAGGTTGCAGGGTATTTTCGTTAAGCAGGAATCTGTGGTGAGGGGCGGGGTGTGGAGCAAAGGTAGATAGGATAATGAGGGAGTTACAGAAGTGGAGTGGGTGGGAGCTGCTGAGATGCGAGGCGATATCGAGAGTTCTGTTAGTGGCACGTGAGCCAGGTGGGATTAGGGCTAGTAAGCTGGATAGGGTAGGGATGGAAGAGGGGGTGGTATTAGGTGTGGAAACTTTCCCACCTGGAGTCTACCTGGAGAGAATTCCAGGGGTCAACGGCCCCGCGGCCCGGTCTGTGACCAGGCCTCCTGTTGGACCAAAGCCTGATCAACCAGGCTGTTACTGCTGGCCGCACGCAGTCCAACGTACGAACCACAGCCCGGCTGATCAGGTACCGACTTGAGGTGCCTGTCCAGTGCCTGCTTGAAGACAGCCAGGGGCTTGTTGGTAATCCCCCTGATGTATGCTGGGAGGCAGTTGAACAATCTTGGGCCCCTCACACTTATTGTGTTGTCCCTCAACGTGCTAGTGGCACCCCTGCTCTTCATTGGGGGGATGTTACATCGCCTGCCAAGTCTTTTGCTTTCGTACGGAGTGATTTTTGTGTGCAAGTTTGGTACTAAGCCCTCGAGAATTTTCCATGTGTATATAATAATATCTCTCCCGCCTGCGTTCTAGAGTACAGGTTTAGGAACTTCAAGCGTTCCCAGTAGTTGAGGTGGTTTATCGCACTTATATGTGCGGTGAAGGTTCTCTGCACATTTTCAAGGTCAGCAATTTCACCCGTCTTGAAAGGTGCAGTTAGTGTGCAGCAATATTCCAGCCTAGATAGAACAAGCGATCTGTAAAGTGTCAACATGGGCTTGGCATCCCTGGTTTTGAAGGTTCTCATTATCCATCCTGTCATTTTTCGAGCAGATGCAATTGCTACATTGTTATGGTCCTTGAAGGTGAGATCCTCTGACATGATCACTCCCAGGTCTTTGACATTAGTTTTTCGCTCTATTGTGTGGTTGGAATTAGTTTTATACTCCGATGAGATTTTAATTTCTTCACGTTTTCCGTATCTGAGTAATTGAAATTTCTCATCATTGAACTTCATATTGTTTTCTGCAGCCCATTTAAAGATTTGGTTTATGTCTGCTTGGAGTCTTGCAGTGTCTTCAACGGTGGACACAGTCATACAGATTCAGGTGTCATCTGCAAAGGAAGACACAGCACTGTGGCTTATATCCCTGTCAATGTCTGATATGAGGATGAGGATGAGGAATAGGATGGGAGCAAGTACTGTGCCTTGTGGAACAGAGCTTTTCACAGTAGCTGCCTCAGACTTTACTCTGTTGACTACTACTCTGTGTTCTACGTGTTAGGAAATTATAGATCCATCTACAAACTTTTCCTGTTATTCCTTTATCACGCATTTTGTGTGCTATTACACCATGGTCACACTTGTCAAAGGCTTTTGCAAAATCTGTGTATATAACATCTGCATTCTGTTTATCTTCTAGAGCATCCAGGACCTTGTCGTAGTGGTCCAGTAGTTGGGACAGACAGGAGCGGCCTGCTCTAAACCCATGCTGTCCCAATGTACGATTGGTGAAAGGTGTGCTGTTTTTTTTTTTTTTTTTTTTTTTTTAGGAGAATACGGTTGCCATCTAGGGTACGTGAGACGGTTTCTGTTTTTGCATGGCATCTTGGCTTCTAAGGCTCCTGTTTGTTATGGGTTTGGCAAGGGAGGGCAGCTTTACCAGATGTGGGATGCCTGATACAGCGTATCATGCTGTGTATTTTTGCGGGTGCCTGGGAAGGGTTAGGGAATGGTTTGGCCAAGTTCTTTGTATGGTGGGGGGTGGGTGTTTTATGACCTTGCGGGCTTAAGCTTAGATACACACAACCCGCACATATAAAAGAGGAGCTTACAACGACGTTTCGTCCCGAATTGGACCATTTACAAAGCCCCTCTCTTTTTATATGTGCGGGTTGTGTGTGTATTGTTCCAGTCACGGTATTGTGCCTTTTTTTGTTATTTAAGCTTAGATGTAGGGGGTTGTACAGACGACGTGCAGTCATGTATCTTGTTTTAGATTTTTTGCATGTGTCGTGGGGCATGAGGGAGGTTAGGAGTGAGGTAAGAATCAGGGCTCTGGCTGCCCGTTTTTATAGAACGAGGTGTAGAAATCAATGTTTGTACGGGAGGGCGTGGTCACGTTTTTTCCCAGAGGGGTATCGCCTCCTCATGATGGGTCTTTTGTTGGGGGGTAGAGGATGAGGAAACCTAAGGGGGCTGGTTTCTGTGCGTGCGTGTAGGTGTGTGTAGGTGTGTGTGTGTGTGTGTGTACTCGCCTAATTGTGGTTGCAGGGGTCGAGACTCAGCTCCTGGCCCCGCCTCTTCGCTGTCCGCTACTGGGTCTCTGCTCTCCCTGCTCCATGAGCTTTATCATACCTCGTCTTAAAACTATGTATGGTTCCTGCCTCCACTATATCTTTCTCTAGACTATTCCACTTCCTGACTACTCTGTGGCTGAAGAAATGCTTCCTAACATCCCTTTGACTCATCTGAGTCTTCAGCTTCCAGTTGTGTCCCCTTGTTTCTGTGTTCCCTCTCTGGAACATCCTGTCACTGTCTACCTTGTCGATTCCCCGCAGTATTTTGTATGTCGTTATCATGTCTCCTCTGACCCTTCTTTCCTCCAGTGTTGTTAGTCCTATTTCCCTCAACCTTTCTTCATAGGACAGACCCCCGAGTTGTGGAACTAACCTTGTCGCAAACCTTTGCACTTTCTCTAGTTTCTTTACGTGCTTGACCAGGTGGGGGTTCCAGACTGGTGCTGCATATTCTAGTATGGGCCTGACGTACACGGTGTACAGTGTCTTGAACGATTCCTTGTTAAGGTAACGGAACGCTAATCTTAGGTTTGCCAGTCGCCCATATGCTGCCGCAGTTATCTGGTTGATGTGTGCCTCCTGAGATGTGTTTGGCATTATACTCACCCCAAGGTCTTTCTCCTTTGCCGAGGTTTGTAGCCTTTGTCCGCCTAGCCTGTACTCTGTCAGCGGTCCTCTTTGCCCTTCCTCGATCTTCATGACTTTGCATTTGGTGGGATTGAATTCGAGAAGCCAGTTGCTAGACCAGATGTCAAGCTTGTCCAGGTCTGTTTGAAGTCCTGCTTGGTGAGTGTGTGTAGGTATGTGTGTGTGTGTACTCATCTAGTTGTGGTTGCAGGGTCGAGTCATAGCTCCTGGCCCCGCCTCTTCACTGGCCGCTACTGGATCACGCTCCCTGCTCCATGAGCTTTATCATACCTCTCCTTAAAGCTATGTATGGAACCTGCCTCCACTACATCGCTTCCCAAGCTATTCCACTTACCGACCACTCTATGACTGAAGAAATACTTTCTAACATCCCTGTGATTCATTTGAGTCTTCAACTTCCAACTGTGTCCCCTTGTTGCTGTGTCCCATCTCTGGAACATTCTGTCTGTCTGTCCACCTTGTCTATTCCTCTCAGTATCTTATATGTCGTTATCATGTCCCCCCTATCTCTCCTGTCCTCCAGTGTCGTCAGGTCGATTTCCCTTAACCTCTTCTCGTGTGTGTGTAGGTGTGTGTGGTCTTGGTTTGGGGTTGGGTGGGGGGTGGTGGGAATGGGTTGGAGAGAGTTGTGCATCTGTTTTTTACTTTTGACCTTTTTTATGCAGGGGCATGGGGGGTTGTTTATGACTGACGGGTGAGTGTTTGGTAGCGCTGTTTTGATTTGGACTTTGGGTTGGGTTTTTGTTTTTCATGGTATGATTGGGGGTTTTCCCTCTCTGCTTCAGTTATGAGGTTAGGGTGGTGGTCACGGTTCCCTGTTCCACGTTGTGTGGGACCGATCTCAGGTAGGGTTTTGTTATATTTTTCTTGAGAATTCATGTGCGGTGATTATTTTCTTGTCATGTGCTTAGGTACAATACTGTGCTTTATGAATATAACTGTACCTGTGTGTTTCATATATCTTATGTGACGTGTATATCTTCAGGTGTAATATGTCAGGGTTCTTTTTGTATTCCCTAACCTTCAGTTTTCGGGAGGTAGGGGCAGATGCTTCCTTAGGAGGGGGGGGGGGGTCTGAAACACCGTCTGAGGGTGTGGTTGTTTTTTTTTTTTGTGTGTGTTCCTGTTTAACTTAATCTTTGGAGAGGTATTGTAACGTGTCATATATATGGGACATGGTTAATTGTAATCTGGTGGAATGCGTGGGTGGCTATTAGGCCTCACGTTTAAAATGTTTAAAGCGTTTGTTGTTTTGCCCTTTGTGGTACAGTGGTTTCCGGGGTTGTGGAAATAAGTCATTGCCGTATTTAGCATATCCTTATAGTAATTCTATTCGGGTCATGAGTTTAAGTAAGTTGACAATAAAAAAAAATTCTTCTATGTAGGTCCTTGTTGGACCATTCTTATTGTATAAACATGTATCAGTCTACCGTACCCCAGCCATGGGGTTTGTTTTTTAGTTGTAAGTTTGTAATCTGTATAATGTTCATAGGCTCTTTTTTGTCATTTCAATGAAATATTAAAAAGAATAACTAAGGAGGGGGTGGGGGGTTTGGGATAGTTTTGATTTTACTTGGTTTCTATAGTCTGTAATGGTGTAGAAAATGTCAATGGTCACTTGTATTTTGTCTGTTACATAGTGATTTATGTATATTTTGTATAAGGTATCTTGTTATATAAGTACATGGTATATATTGTACGAAGAATGAGGTGTTATATATGGTTAGTAGGGATGTCATAAGACATTACATATTTGCTATGTTTCTGATTCCATGTTTGTACTCCTGTATGGTTCCTTCAATATATAAAAAAAATAGCAATTATAAAAGTGTCAAATATGCTAATCTCTAGTTTTGCAAGCCAATATGAATATTCTTAAACATGGTTTCCACAAACTTTAGACCTAATGGAGATTCCCGATCTCACTTCAATTTAATAAGGTAAATTTTGATTTATGAATTCTACTGACAATTCGCACGAGCATGACAATGAAAAAAAAATTAAACTGGTGGCTACATTAAACAGCCAAGCATGGAACAAATAACAGACAACCCTGAGTATTAATATTATGGTGGCCCGGTGGCTAGAGCTCTCTTCACACACGGAGGGCCCGGGTTAGATTCCCGGCGGGTGGAAACATTTCGACGTGTTTCCTTACACCTGTTGTCATGTTCACCTAGCAGCAAATAGGTACCTGGGTTATTAGTCGACTAGTGGGGGTCGCATCCTGGGGGACAAGATTAACCCCAATGGAAATAAGACAGACAGTCCTTGATGACGCACTGACTTTCTTGGGTTATCCTGAGTGGCTACCCTTCCGGGGTTAAAAATCCGAAGAAATCTTATCTTAATCAAAACTAAACGCTAGACCCGCAAGGTGATATACAGCGCTGCACGACCCTGAGTACAAGGTTGAGGGATTATGACCCACCAGACGTATGTTAAAGATACATGTATATGTTAGATTTTTTTTTTCCTCTGGAATAACTCTTCCCATCAAGGTATGTAGAATTTATTGTACTTCAAACACATTTATTAAAAAATTCTGAGCAAACATTTTTCAAAGAATTTCAAATGTCAGTTTGCGTATGATAAAAACAAAACCGTGGCCCTTCACATGTATCATGAAACAAGATTACATAAAAAATATGATCCCCCTGGCATAACAATAATACAATCAGAACTTGTAGACAGTAGGTTGGTAGACGACAACCACCCTGGAAGGTACTACCGTTCTGCCATGTGAAAAATGAAACTTTTAATTGGTTTACATGGTAGGCTTGGTGGTGTCTCAAACACGCCGGATACATCTACTTACACTTGCATCACACTATACATGCATGTACCATATACATACCCATCTGGGTTTTCTTCTACTTTCTTAATTCTTGTTCTTTATTTCCTCTTATCTCCATAGTGAAGTGGAACAGAATTCTTCTGCAAGCCATGCGTGTCATAAGAGGCGACTAAAATGCTGGGAGCAAGGGGCTAGTAACCCCTTCTGTATAATTACTAAATATAAACAGAAAAACTATAGTTTTTCTTTTTAGGTCACCCTGCCTCGATGGGATACGGTGGCTGTTAAAAAACAGCCAAGCACTAACCCCTCCCCTCCCTCACAAAAATATTGTTCAACTCTCAACATTGAGCAGGAGTTATGATTCACGGAGCACAGGTTCAGTATTTTAATGCTTAAGAAAATTGCTCACAATTTACTGTCATTATCAATATTAGGTTGTTAATATTTCTACTCTCAATAACAATGTTATGTAGATACCAGCAGAGTTCTAGCTAATGTGTGATTATCCGTACTTCTGTAATGTGTATAAATTAGCGTTTTTAATCCATGGAATGGTTTTGTAACACTTGCATATATTTATTTATAGTATAACAATTCGAGTTGTGGACTGTCAAGGTATATTTAGCTTTTATTTTCATGGGATTTAATGCATCTCATGTTAAGAGATTAGATACCATATATAGAATCCATAAAAACAATTAGGGTGTTTATAAGTTTTTGTAAAAAATTTTATGTGGTTTAAAAACCAACACATTTTAGTATATAAACATGTAAATATCATTACCATTTAAAAGAAAAGCGGAGTAACAAATTGGTTTATTTTAACTACACCTATTGCTAGACATAACGAGGGCAAGTTCCTGGGCCTTCACCTTGACAGCAGCCTGAAATTCAGCACCCATATCCAACACATAACAAGAAAGTGTCCAAAACTGTGGGGATCCTCTCTAAGATACGGTATTATGTACCACAATCAGCCCTACTCACACTATACTACTCACTCATCTATCCCTACCTCACATATGCCATTTGTGCATGGGGATCAACAGCAATTACCCACCTAAAGCCAATAATAACCCAACAAAAAGCCGCAGTAAGAATTATCACACAATCCAACGCTAGGCAGCACACCCCCCCACTCTTCAAAGACCTAAACCTACTCACTGTCCAGAACATCCATACTTACTACTCTGCTATCTACATTTATAGAACCATTAATTCCAACTTTAACCCTGAGCTAAAACACTTTCTTGACAGTTGTGACAGGACCCATAGACATAATACCAGACATAAACATCTCTTTGACATTCCCGTGTCCGACTAAATCTATACAAAAATTCAATGCGCATAAAAGGGCCTAAAATCTGGAACTCCCTGCCTGAAAACTCTAGAACTGCAGACACAACCTCCATTTTCAAAAGCACCGTTAAAAAACATCTCATCTCACTTACGCACCCAACCGGTAGTTAACCATACGAAAACTACTTTATCTTGCACATATCCACAGCAAAATACACTTATTGATATCTGCGATTCTCCTTAATTTGCACATTACTAACCACAGCAAAATACACTTATTGATATCTGTGATTCCCCTTAATTTGCACAGTTCCAACCAAAATTCTAATACAACTATTGCTCCATAATACTTAAGCTAGTCATAAGTTTGCCTAAGATACTCCAATATAGAATCTATATTATGCCAATATATCACCTTTATCATTAATATATAAACTAATTGCTAACTTTTTATACTAATTGTTAAATTCTCAATGTTTAAATTCCAGTACCTAAATTTTGTAAACCTAACCTTACAATCTGTATATCCATTGTATAGCTATTGAGTAAGACCTATCATAAGACTGCCTGAAAAGCCTAGGCATACCTAGGCATATTATTGGCCATCTTGTAATATCAACTTTAATGTATAACTATAAGTACCCCCCACCTTGTATTACATGAAATAAAGGATTTGAATTTTGAATTTGAGTGTATACATTGTCTGGCTCGCTCTCTTGCTGGTTAAGGATATCACAACACCGCCGCTGATGCTGAGTATTTTAGGGGGTCTGAGTGGGAGGTGGTGTTTATATTGTAGTGGCACTAAAGTCACTCCCCAGGTATTATGATGTAAAAAAAAACATTGTAAGAGGCAGTTATGGAAGGATTTTATATTTAGGAAACCTAGGGTGTTTAGCATTTGGCAGGGTAATCATAGCCTTAAGTTGAATTTTGTAAGGATGGGGGAGGCAATGAACTATGGACTTGCTAGGGTCCTCTTATCGTGTCTTGTGCCATGAAAAGTAACACAGTTTACCCCATTTGTATGTATATTTTAAATAAAATGTGTATTTCTAAACAGCAATGTTTCATTGAAGTTATTGTGGGTTGAGTGGTGTGTTTTGGCAAGAAATGTGTTAAGTCATTTTATAACCTAGACTAGCAGTTATTTGCTGAAAGATCACAGTAGGTGAGTTATCCACTATTGCTTAAGACCATTTCTACGAAATAACCCTATACATAATGCAACAGTAAATGTAAAATTATTATAAAAAAAGAAGCGTTAAACCCACTAGCGTCATACAGCGCAGTAAATGTAAAAGACCAGTAATAGATGGACCAGAGTTCAGAAATGGGTGGTTACAACCCCTCACACTAATGTGTCTGAAGCCACGGTGGGTTAAGAAATTTAATAAAGATCAATGTGCAGCTATGGTGACTGATACTGTCAGAAATGTACCTACAAGATAATGAAATTTATTAGTGCAAATCATATCCAGAATTCAGTCTCAACTCCACCCCCAAAAAAAAAAAAAAAAAAAAAACTGGGCTCTTTAGACAGACTAACATCGCCACAACATTATAATAACCAAATGTTTAAGTGTTCAAAATACCAGTTAAGATACTAGAACTTGTGTGATGTTTCAGTGAGAATATTTACTTTTCCCACAGTAGTGCTATCAGGAAAGAAGAATTATGGTCGGTAAACAATGTCAGACGGATATGACAAAGTTTAGAGACATTTCTGTGGATGAGCAAAATATAAACTTTACACCATTTTGGTGATTAGTACACCAATAGGTTCAAGTGGTAAAGTAGTTGTAGTGAGCATACTTCACCTGTGTATAGGTACTCCAGGAAAAGGTCCCAGCAGGAAGAAGGACATTAAGGCCAGGCAGGACGACACCAGAATGAAGATCTTGACACGCCAGTAACGGTCACAAACATAGCCCCAGAAAGGTGATGCCAAGCTGTTGGCACCATCTTTAAGGCCAAATAACAAGCCCACATACAGTGGACTTAAGCCATACTGTTGAGAATTTATATAATTAAAATCTCCACATTTGAAACTGCACGTTTTGTTTAAGGGCGTCTTCAAAATCTACAAATTTTACCAAATTTTTTCCATGAAGTAGGCACTTCCAATATTAACATTTAACAAAAATTCACCCTGACTGGCATACTGGAAAGAAAAAGACTTTCTACGATACATAGCTAAACAATTAAAAAAGTAAACTGCTAAAGTAAACAATTAAAATTAAATTTAACCCTACTAAAATCGTCTAGTTCCAATTCACTGCACCTCCGCAATGCCATCAGTTTTAACAGTCATATTATAAACGTCTGTTCATCCCGTATCAATCATTAACAGAAAATTATTAGTAGGGCAGTTAAAAATTATTTCACATATAGCAGGCTAACCTTCCTGAGGACTTGGGGTTCCAAGGTGATAGACAGGAAGCCATTACTCATAGTCGAGAAGATGAAGGTGATGAATGAGACGTATATGCCTCCGATGGTAAAGATTTTCCAGATCTTCACCTCTTCACTCTTTCCTGATTTTGTATCTTCCTCTAAGAAAAAGAAGTCTTATATTCATGAAAACTGCTAAATCCTAAGGTTCATTCTTAAATAGAGGTGTCTAAGGCGAGGGGGGAGCAGAAAATGCCGTCTTGTTTATCTGCGGGATCGCAGATGAACAAGGCGGCTTTAGGAAGAGTAGGGGAAATGTTTACATTGTTTACATTGAATACAAGTGAACAGTATTTAGATAAGGATGAAAGTTGTTGCGTTCATGGATTTCAAAAAAGGCATATGATAGGGTGGACAGGGGAGCCATGTTGCAGATGTTCCAAGTGTATGGAATTACCTGGAGAGGGTTTCGGGGGTCAACGCCACCGCAGCCCGGTCTGACCATGGCTCATGGTGGATAAGGGCCTGATCAACCAGGCTGTTACTGCTGTCTGTGCACAACCCGATGTACAAACCACAGCCCAGCTGGTCAGGTACTGACTTTAGGTGCCTGTCCAGCGCCTTGAAGACAGCCAGGGGTTTATTGGTAATCCCTCTATGTATGCTGGGAGGCAGTTGAACAGTCTTGGGCCCCTGACACTTATTGTGTTCTCTCTTTTCATGCTAGTGGCGCCCCTGTTTTTCATTGGGAAGGATGTTGCATCGTCTGCCAAGTCTTTGCTTTTGCAAGTTACTAAAAGCAGTTAAGAGTGTGAGGATAGCGATGTTCAAGTTAGTTATTATTATTATAATCAAAAGGTGCTAAACCACAGGGGTTATACAGCGCAGCTGGTTAGGACAGGGTGCAGGGAGAATGGATTGTAAGAGGGAGATGGATGATTAGTAGGGTATGGAGTGCAGCAGGACAGTGGATAACGCAGGGATAGAGGGTAGCAAGAGATCGAGGTAGAAGGGACTGAGGGAGGTGCTAGAGGCATAATCTTCAGAGTTTGTGTAGCAAGTCAGTTTGTCAAAAAGTCAAGGAGAGTCGGGATTAAAGGAGGGTCCATCAGCAAGAAGGGAAGGTAAAGAAAGGGCCGCAGAGCGAAGACGCCGTTTGAGGTAAATTCTGTATGCTCGTTGATAGTGGGGGCAGTCCAACAGAATATGTTGAACAGACACTGGAACCTGACAATGCTCACAGAGAGGGGCAGGGAGCCTCTCCATGAGATACCCGTGTGTAAGACGAGTGGGGCCGATGCAAAGACGGGAGAGAGTAGTCTCCCAACCTCGACATTGGTGACAAAAAGAAGGCCAGAAACCTATACTCAGTTTAATAGAATGAAGCTTGTTATTTAGCAGGTCAGACCAGCGTTGTTGCCAACGGGTGCGAAGGTGGGTAGCAATCACCGCAAAATAGTCAGTGAAAGGAACACCTCTATAGGAGACTGGTAGGTCATGTACTGCTGACCGCGCAGCAGTGTCTGCCTGTTCATTGCCCTGTACGTCAACATGACCAGGGAACCAACAAAAAACAATATCTTTGTGCTTGCTAGAGATACGGCGTAACCAAAGTTGGATACGAAGAACTAGGGGGTGAGGTGTATCAATTTTATGGATAGCCTGTAAAGCACTAAGGGAGTTTGAAACGACCACAAATGGTCACACAGGCATAGATGCAATACGGATAAGTGCCACAAGAATGGCATACAATTCAGCCGTAAATATGCTAGCCGAGGGTAGCTGCGAATTCGACACCGTCAGATGACTTTGAACCATCGGTGTATACTGCGATGGCATGGGAATGAGAACGAAGTGGTCTAAAAAAAAAGAGCGAGAACCGCCTGGTGTTGGGCTTTCGCGCAAAGAGGGGAAAAAACAGACACGGAACAGGAACTTCCCAAGGGGGTAGGAAAAAGGGGGACGTCACATGAACATA